>JAQISU010000001.1:4270000-4497500 GCA_029339505.1 Unio delphinus | reverse complement strand
GATAAAGAAAGGAAAGAAAGTGAAAGGAGGAGAGAAATCGGGAGAGGTGAAATTCAGGAAGAGCGGAAGGATAGGATAATAGATGAGTACAACCAAAGGCCAGGTGGAAAATCGAACTCACACTGAAAATCATAAGATAAAATAGGCTATCACTTAGAGGACAAGCGATTATGTGACATTTAACTTTATAGGTTTCATTAAATTGTTATTGTTGAATTTCATCTTCGTGTTATATATATATATATATATATATATATATATATATATATATATATATATATATATATATATATATATATAACTGGGGGCTCAGAGCCGTATACCTATTTGGTCTTTAATCTAAATTTAAATTGACGAGCCAGGTGGAACTTCTATAATATTTTAATTAATATTTTGGAAGTACCCCACCCCAACCTTTGCAGAACGCTACAGTGGGCGCTTTCGTCCGGGATTTGAATTAGACATAAATATTAGTTAAAAGACCTAAAGTTTATTTGTTAGGGGTATTAATGAACAGCGTGAAACAGTTGTGAGTTATTTTCCATCCTGTGTATTTTGAATTTTTATGATTTTCTCATCTTATGTTTGTTATATTTGATATTTGCATGCTTTGTAGATCTTTAATTACCTGCAGTAATTGTGAAGCGGATATCGAACGAACATCTTACCTGATCGGAATTAGTTGCTATCGACAGGTAAGTATTTAAACTTGTATTACAAGTATCTGTGTATTGTTAGAATATTGAGACAAGGTATCACTTTACATTAGTTATAATGGCCACCGAAAGGCAAATGATAAAGGAATATCGAGCTATGGGGTCGGAAGATCTTGGATACGAGGGAGATCGCCTGGCTGCATTTATCGAAGAAAGAATCAAAGAATGGAAGGCAGAGAAAGCGCTGGCAAAGGAAGCAGCGGAGAGAGAAAGAGAGAGAGAAACCCAAAGAGAGCTGGAGCTAGCCAAGATAGCCGCGGACAGAGAAACCCAAAGAGAGCTGGAGCTAGCCAAGATAACAGCGGACCAGGAGCTAGCCAAGATAGCCGCGGACCAGGAGCTAGCCAAGATAACAGCGGACCAAGAGAAAGCCAGACTCGCCCACACTCTGGAGATGGAAAAGGTGAGAGTTGAAGCTAGGACCAACGGACGGGACGACGCCAGTACAAGCTCTGGAACCACCGGCCGACCATTCATCGACCACCGGATGGTCCAGATCAACATGCCACGCTTCAATGACAGGGAGGAGGCTATTGGCGATTTTCTCGTGCAGTTCGAGAAACTCGCACACGCTCATCAGGTCCCTGAACAGCACTGGGCCATAAATGTCTCAGCCTTTTTGCAAGGTGCAGCTCGGGAAGTCTACCACGGCTTAGCTGCAGAAGAGGCTGATGACTACAATGCCCTCAAGAAGGCCCTTCTCTGCCATTATCGGCTGACCGCCGAGACTTACCGGAAACTTTTTCGGGACTCGGCGAAAAAGGTAACCGAGACCCACTCTCAATTCCACAACCGTGTTCGAAGTTTATTTGAGAAGTGGATGAAAATGGCTGAAGTCGAACGTTCGTACGAGGGGCTACGCGAGGTTATACTCAAAGAACATGTCCTGAGTACTTACCGTCGCGAGTTGACAGTCTTCCTAGCAGAGAGGGAGCACCGTACGCTCGAAGAGATCGCTAACATAAGGGACACCTGCAGGGAGGGATGCCACCTATCGACCTGGACAGGCCTCACCCACGAAACCAGGACATGCAAGTCGGCGAGGGCCGCCGACGTGTTTTAACTGCAAGCGCCTGGGGCATTTTGCCAGGGACTGTCCCAAGGGCAGGCAGACCCAGGTGAATGTCGTTGCTAGGAAGGAGTGCGTGCCGGAAGCGAGTCGCAACCCAGCCAACCTTGCGGCCGCAACTGTCAATGGTGAAGGTGCCACCATCTTGTATGACACTGGGTGCAGCGTCCCCGCGCTTGTCGACAAGAAGTATGTCAAGCCGGAGGACTATACAGGGGAGGTAATAGAAGTTCAGTACGCGAACTGTACGCGTGATTCATTACCAGTAGCTGTCATTGACGTCGATTCACAGTACGTGAAGGGGAAAATTGAAGCTGCGTGCTTGGATGGACTATCACATGACGTCATACTGGGATGCCGTTATGTGCTACCCCAGCCGAACCCCGAAACCTGCACACCAATGCCAGTGAGTGCTGTAGAGACCAGGTCCAAGAGCCGACAGACGAAAGCGAAGCCGATCCAAGTTACAGCGACACCGGTGAGTAACGTACTTCCAGCCGAGTTGAGGAAGTTCCAACAGGGAAACGCAACTCTGGCGCAGTTGCACAAACACGCTGAAGCGGGAACAGAAAGAGAGACCGTCAGCGATTTTGTTGTCACCACGGTAGTGACACGAGGAACACCTAATTTGCCTATTTTACCATCAAGGGTCATGTCCGACTCCGAAAACCAACCGGAGAGGTCGGTAAAGGCTGGAGAGAAAGTAATAGCGACGAAGGTCACCGGTACAGTAAAATGGTTCAACGTAAAAAGCGGATATGGCTTTATCAATAGGGATGACACCAAGGAAGATGTGTTTATCCACCAAACAGCCATTATCAAGAACAACCCCAGGAAATATCTTCGAAATGTTGGGGATGGTGAGACTGTAGAATTTGACGTAGTGGAGGGGGAAAAGGGCAACGAAGCTGCTAACGTCACTGGACCTGGTGGAACCAATGTCCAGGGTAGCAAATATGCTGCAGAACGGCGTAGTTATCGTAGATTCTACAGGAGGAGACCAGTCCAACAGTACCAGGAGGAGGAACCCGAAGAGCAACGCCAGTTTAGTGGTCCACCTAGACGCAGGCTATATTTTCGTCGCTACTATGATGGCTATGCAAGACCTTATTTCCGCAGTTACTATCAGGGTCCACGCAATTACTTTGGCATACCACCTGCTGGTGATGGACAGGGATTCCGTGGACGAGGGCGTGACAGAGGTAGAGGGCGCGGAAGTGGAGAATACCGTCATAAGGGTACAGAGAACGTAGGCGCTGATTTCATGAGCAGAAGCGCTGAAATTTAATAATCACTCTGTATATATATATATATTCATGTTTTATTCGTGTAGTGCCACGATGATTTTGTTTTATTCGTGTAGTGTCACGATGACTTTGTTATTTATTCGAGTGGTGTCACGATGACTTTGTTATTTACTCGTGTAGTGTCACGATGATTTTAGTTTTAATCGTATTGTAAAGCCTTTGCATTTGGAGTAATTTTGAGGGAATAAAATCCCGATTTTATTCTCAAGCGTGGGGGAATGTGGCGTTGCCCGACTCAAAATTAAATTAGAACCATGTGTTATCAAGTAAGTCGGACAAGCCACTGTTTATTGTTGCACATGACCGCAGGCTAACACCATCCCTTACGTAAGTTGCCATAGTTAAGAGAGGAAGCTGACCAAAAGCCCGTCAGAAGTTTAATTAGCACCCTTGGACTGGGAGGATGTTTTGTACATCAAGAAGCTGCCAGAAGGAGTGGGCGTGCCTTATCTTCTGGATACGCTGACTGACCGCCAGATTGAATACGTCGAGTGGATAGGGCCCCAGCGCTACCCAATCAGAATCGAGGAAGGGGTTGGACCCTGATTTATTTTAAAATATAATATCTTTAACCGGCCGGCTAGCTTTAGTTTCCGATTACCCGTTAAGGAGGATTGTCTGTAAAGAATTGGAACTCCGTAGCCATACGTTAATTGGCGGGAAACGCTTAGATCCAGAACTCTAAGTATAGCTTCTAAAAAGGTCAGTGAGCTATTTGTTTGATCTTTGCTTTCTGCTACTGCATTTAATTGTAGATCGTTATATATACGTATTATTACTAAAATCGTAGTAGGAATAATTATTTGTGATGTTGATATGTTTGTATATTTGAAGAATGAGTTCCTATTTGTAAAGAATCGTATTGCTTGCTAGCCGTCGTAAGAATTAATATTATTATAATTTGCTATGTGGTTATTTTATAGTACAATAGCACATTATCCATGTAATTATAGAAATTGAATGTTATCTTTGAAATGATTTCACTGTGAGAAATTAATATGAATATTTGATTATTTGTGTACGCTTCTGGGAGTGTAGTGTACAGACATACATCTGGTTGTCGTAGTATTATAAGTACAACGAGATTATATATATATATATATATATATATATATATATATATATATATATATATATATATATATATATATATATATATTAGATATACTTATGTGATATGATGTATGGATATATGATATCGTGCTATTACCCCATTGGTTCCCTGTAAGAGTGTGTGGGAATTTCGATGTGTATGTATGCGTGTCCTAAAACGTAATAGCCTTATCTGATGGTTAATGGATGATTTAGTGTGAGGTGAGATTTGATAAACCATATGTTAACGCCTTGTGATTTTCACAGGAAGCTTCGGGGGACAGACTAGTGAGTGGTCCCAGTGTCTCCGTTATAGACGGAAGGAAGAGAAGGAAGAGGTAAATCTGAAGAGGAAGTTTCGGGGACAGACCAGGAAAAGTGTCCCCAATTGCTGTGATAAAGAAAGGAAAGAAAGTGAAAGAAGGAGAGAAATCGGGAGAGGTGAAATTCAGGAAGAGCGGAAGGATAGGATAATAGATGAGTACAACCAAAGGCCAGGTGGAAAATCGAACTCACACTGAAAATCATAAGATGAAATAGGCTATCACTTAGAGGACAAGCGATTATGTGACATTTAACTTTATAGGTTTCATTAAATTGTTATTGTTGAATTTCATCTTCGTGTTATATATATATATATATATATATATATATATATATATATATATATATATATATATATATATATATATATATATATATATATATATATATATATATATATATATATATAACTGGGGGCTCAGAGCCGTATACCTATTTGGTCTTTAATCTAAATTTAAATTCACGAGCCAGGTGGAACTTCTATAATATTTTAATTAATATTTTGGAAGTACCCCACCCCAACCTTTGCAGAACGCTACACTATCTATCTATCTATCTATCTATCTATCTATCTATCTATCTATCTATCTATCTATCTATCTATCTATCTATCTTCATGGCTATAACTCTGTTTATTTGGCTGTCTGTCCATGTCTTTTACCTCTAATGAGATTAATCCACTCCTTCCAACTAATTATACTACTACTACTACTACTACTACTACTACTACTACTAACTGAAATTCTGCACGGTAACTAATAATAATAATGAACACCAGGTTAAGCGGTCGTGCGATGTACACCCTGATGGATGGAATAAAGCAATAATACGGAACCCTTACCGGGTATGTGGTCGTATGAAGTGCTTTCATTCCCTTCGGTGTTGATAGTATATTTTGTGGTTTTTGATAGTATATTTTGTAGGTTGCTTTCGTTCCCTTCTTTGTGGTTTGTTGATTTTGTGTTTTTGATAGTATATTGTGTGGTCTGTTTTTGTTTCCTTCCTTGTGGTTAGTAGATTTTGTTGTTTTTTATAGTATATTGTGTGGTCTGTTTTTGTTTCCTTCCTTGTGGTTAGTAGATTTTGTGGTTGGTGATATTAGAATCTCTGGTTTTTGATAGTGTATTTTGTGGTTTGTTTACGTTCCCTTCTGTGTGGAAAGTCGATTTTGTCCTTTTTTTAAATATATATATATAGTATATTTGGTGATTTGTTTTCCCTCCTTTCTGTGTGGATAGTTTATAATGTGAAGTGAGTGTAAGGGATATTTTCCTTGAGATTATAGACGCTTTCGTCCACCAGAGGCACGTGCACCTATTTTCTATATTATAAATCATCATCATCATCATTATTTGCGGGATTCAAAATTGAATACATCAAGACTGCCATCGAGTTATTTATCGAACTCTGACACAAGTGCTTGTGGATGATGTATGTAGCCTATGTGGTGAAAGACTAGAACATGAATGCAGATATCCAGATAGCAAAGACGTTGTGACAAGTCAAGTGACCAACCTGAAAGTAGTAAGGGATTTGGTGGAAACTATGCTACTGGAAGAAGTAGAAAAGTTAAGAGGTTTCATTACACCAAAATATGTAACATTGGGAAACTTTAAAGAGACACTTGACAATGTGATCCACGTCCTGTGCTTTTTAGAAAAGATATTCAATTTCAAAGAGTGGTCATTTGTAATGTGGGGGCTTGACCAACTAAAGAAAGCCGATGACACGATGGGAAATGTACTGGCAGATGTAAAAAGAAAACTAAAGATGCTTGTACTAAAGAAAGAAAGGAACAAGAAAACAGAAAGAGGAATTTGAATGACTGGACAACAACTGGATAAAGCTTCAGGAAACGTTTAGAGCAATGGAACTGGATTCCAGAGGATGAAAGAAGAAGAAGTAGAATAAAGGACTCATTGAAAAGGTCAGGAGCTGGTGGAAGAACTGGATTTTTTTTTTTTTAAAGTACCCAAATGCCGTTTTCTGGGCCACGCATGGATCTCGAAAAAATTTGTCTTTTTTTTTACTTTGCTCAACAGACAAAATAATGTGAAAAGTTTATCCCTGTATATTTTTGTATGTTGTACATTGTATGTGTTCTATCACTCTATGTGTATTGGGATTATATATCTACTCCCCACTGAAGTCAACCCGTGCATTCCTGTTCAAAACCATTGTTGCAACGTTGTTATTAATCTTCAGTACCGTGACGTCGCCTCGCTTCTTCCATTCTTATTGTCCTTATACAAAACCTAACCTATATTCCACTTTACCATGACCCTTGAAGCCAAACAGCTCCAGGCTGATTTTTGAAACCTTCACGCCTAAGAGTCCTTGGGTGGGTGGGTCTGTACTGTATTTTCCCATTGACGACAAACAGCCTCACTATACTGAAGTGTCGGTAAATACGTCATTGTTGTTTGCTAGGATTATGCAGGTAGATAAACACTTTAGCATTTGTTTCCACGCCATACTACCATGCGAGAAAATTCAGGCAGAGATCACACATTAATTACTTCGAGGTGCAACAACACAATATTTCACTAACTGTTGTCCGAAGAATTGAAAAATAGGTAATTTTTCCACCGTATGTAGTAAATCAGAGTAGAGTTTTGTGAAGTATTTGTTGTTGTTGTCTTGGATATTCATCTGAACCATTCGCGAAACAGTATAATATACTTGTACATGATAATGTTACTCTATTTTTTTTTTACAGTATAGCATGTCATATATAGTTTATTTCTGCATGGGAATGTTACTCTTTACTCTTTCAAAACAGTATAACATGTTATATATATACATACATATATATATATATATATATATATATATATATATATATATATATATATATATATATATATATATTATACTTTGTGGTGTAGTGATCTCACATATCAACACACAAAGGCAATTAGTAACGAGTCAAATGGAGTAAAGTTTCTTGACTCAGGCTTTCCGGTAGTAGGATTCTTACTCGTACCTTTTTGTTAGTGAATCAGACAACTCTCTCTCTCTCTCTCTCTCTCTCTCTCTCTCTCTCTCTCTCTCTCTCTCTCTCTCTCTCTCTCTCTCTCTCAGTTATGTTGTTTGATTTTTTTTATTATTATGCCTCTTCACCCAGATTTGTTGTAAGGGAGTTTGAGAACTAGTTAGGACGGACGTCAAGATAGTTAAGTAAACATTGTCAGTTTAAAAGTTGTTTGCTAATATCGTTATTGATATTATTTGTTTGTTCTTATGTATTGATGTTTGCTATTATCGTTATTGATATTATTTGTTTGTTTTCTCTGTGTGGTTTGGGTAAATTATACGATGTGCATGTGCAGAGTCCGATTTGGAAATTCCTGTTATTTAGTACTTCCCCTGTGATGGGTGGGGTATACCGCCCTTTTAACAATGCTTATTCATGAATTTTACAATACTGCCGATAAAACAGCACGTGTTTTTACTCTTGTTTCAATAGCTTCTAACGGTGGATAAAGTGGTTAGAGCGTCCGCGTCGCAATTTCGAACCCAGACCGAGTCCTACCAAAACATTTTTTTCGAGGGGGGGGACAGATGTTTGGACTTGTGGAGGGGGAAGCGGCGGGGAGGGGTGCCAGATGAGATTTTAAACATTGCAGACTTACATAATTTTATACTTTTAATCTGGCAGACACCAGAATTGTCTTGTTTAAGTTTAATCTGGCACACACCTAAATTGTCCTGTTTAAGGAAAAAAATGAGACTATGAAAATGTATCGAACAGAGGTTTCTCCCTTGTTCTGATAAACCAAAAATAGTAGCAATCTAATTTTAATTTCATCTTGTCCTTCAATACGGCAATAATGGTATCTTCCTTGTATTTCCTTGCATTCTGCATACTACTACTACGAATGGGTTGTTTGTCGTCTTAATAATAATAATAATAATAATAATAATAATAATAATAATAATAATAATAATAATAATAATAACAATTATATAATAATAATAATGCAATGATGTTAAAAATAATACTGTTAAAAACTACAAGAAAAACAACAATAATAATAATGATAATAATAAAGTAACTTTAATAATAATAATAATAATAATAATAATAATAATAATAATAATAATAATAATAATAATAATAACAATAATTCTGATAATAATAATAATTAAGTTAGGTGAATAATAATACGATGAAAAACTACAAGAAATACAAAAATAATTATAATGAAAATAATTTAGTAACTTTAATAATAATAATGATAATAATTTATTAACTTTAATACGAATGGGTTGTTTGTGGTCCTAATAAAATTAATAATCATAATAATAATAATAATAATAATAATACTAATAATAATAATAATAATAATAATAATAAAATAATAATAATGCAAAACAACAACAATAATAATGATAATAATAAAGTAACTTTAAAAATAATAATAACAATAATAATACAATAATAATAATAACAATTATTTCTGATAATAATAATAATTCAATTATGTTAATAATAATACGGTGAAAAACTACAAGAAAAACAATAATAATAATAATGAAAATAATTAAGATACTTTATTAATAATAATGATAAGAATTAGTTAACTTTAATAATAATAATAATAGTAATAATAATAATAATAATAATAATAATAATAATAATAATAATAATAATAATAATAATAATATTTATATAAAAATAAAAATGCAATGATGTTTCAAATATCCCGGTGAAAAACTACAGGAAAAACAACACTAATATTAATAATAATAATAATAATTAAGTAACTTTGATAATAATAATAATAATAATAATAATAATAATAATAATAATAGCATCAATAATAATAATTATAATAATAATAATTCAATGAAGTTAATAATAATAATAAATAATAATAATAACAATAATAATAATAATAATTAACTTTGATAATAATAATTATAATAATAATAATTCAGTGATGTTTATAATAAAAGTGCAACACTACAATAAAAACATCAAAAGTAATAATGATAATATTTAACTAACTTTAATAATAATATTAATAATAATAATAATAATTTAACAGTGTTCATAATACTACGGTCAAAAACTACAAGAAAATCAACAATAGTAATAATTACAATAATTAAATCACTTTAGTAATTATTTTCATAATAATAATAATAATAATAATAATAATAATAATAATAATCCTTCAATGGTGTTAATAATAATAGGAACAAAAACAGCTATAAAAACAATAGTAGTAATAATGATAATAATTCATTCTCTTTTATGCTACTACTACTAAAATTGATAATAATAATAATAAAAACAATAACAATATCTATAATTCAATGATCTTTATAAATATAATAGAAAAACAAGAAATGTCAGCAACAACAACAACAATCATAATAATAATAATTCAATGTCCTTAATAATAATAATAATAATAATAATAATAATAGTGATATTATCATTATTATTATTTTTATTAGATGTAGTAATGTTATGAAAGATTTTGTTATGTATGTTGTGATTAGCTTGTCATAACCTTCTTCTCATTTCTAGCTATGAGAAGGAATTACTCATAAGTTAAGGAGCGTCAATATCCATGGTGAGAGAGAGAGAAAGAAGAAAGAGTTCAGGCTCTCTTAAAAGAGTGTCGCCGCGATGATAAGACAGCTACATCTGAAATGATAAGGTGAAGATCTATTTCCTCGTCGATAGGAACTGAACTTTATTTAATTAATCAACACACGTATATTGACTACATTCTAGAAACACATCTAAAAACTTTATAATAAAAATTCATGCAATACATATTATTTTTTCTTTTTCAAGCTTTCCAACTTCATTTATTCGTATAATTTCTGCATTTTAGAATATTCTACAAATGGTTAATTCTCGATCAATTTCAAGATAGCCAACAGTAAAAAATATAATAAGAGTAATTAATGCAACAATTAATTTAAGGAAATGCATTTTACTAATTTTAAAATAGAATATTGATTTAGAATATATTGCTAGATATTACTCTTTTTTGCTTAAAGAATACTTTATTTCAACATTAAATCTAAACATGAAGTTGGTAGCTATCTCAACCTTTACAATAAATTACAATGAATTATTTAGAACATTTAAACATTCCGTTACAATATATTATAATTAATAGTATTAAGTGAACAATGTTGCTAACATAACAATGTTACTATTAAAATCACAACATTAAAAATACTTATTCCTAAAGAAGTTACGACATATAAAATTGTTTTACCTTAAATAATAAGGTGAAGATCTATTTTCTCGTCGATAGGAACTGACCTGAACCTTTAATGCGTGGTCTATTTAAACGCATCTTGTGTCAGGGTTTAAGGCATCGACGAGAAAATATGTCGGCTCTTTTCAGGTAAGAATTAGTTTCTCCCGGTCAAAACCGGCTTAATTTACGTCATCTGACATAAGGTACAACTCAGATGTGTAGTTTATCTATATTCGTTTGGCATTAGTTAGGTCCAAACATGATAATTCCTTAATATTCTAAACCAGCAACATGTTTAACAATTTAACATCCTAAGCCAGCAGCAATGTCTGTCCATCATTAGATAAGAACCATTTTGTAGCGACGACTGTCCATCATTAGATAAGAACCATTCTGTATTTACGTCAGCACGGAAGTTTGTTCTACTTTTTATTAACCGAATTAGACTTTTGCCAATGCCTGGTTTTACGGAATATATGTTTCACTGATAAGAAGTAGGAGCTGACTGACCCAGTAAGATTGTTTTGCTTTATAACCTAATTCCACACAATAATGTACATTCGTATAGCTAGTGATTTACGTTGCCAACTTACGCTTTGCACATCAACTATTTTCCTTCAATTAATATATAGTTGTGCTTTGGAAATAAATGAAGTTAATCTTAACACACTTTAGAACTTACTTAATATAAATGAATAAAACATTACTTTAATACAATTTAAAGAAAATAGTAATCTTATTAATTTTACTAAAAAATCAATTCGTAATAGTAATAGTATTTGTCAATTAAACCCCATTATTGAGGTTGAAGACAAAATAAAAAGGGTACTGGAGAGTAGAGAGTTGTGTGTTGATGTAAAACAAACACGTAATTGGACTTCAACTTTCTGTATCACACACACACACACACACACACACACACACACACACACACACACACACACACATTTAATCAACGGGGAAATAAAGTTAACCAACACATTTTCGCCATAAAACTATTTCTAGATTTGTTAAAAAAAATATCCAGAAGTACACTGACCATGGTGGTAAAATATCTGTTAGCACATTTATCAATCTACGATAGCAAGCGAAGACATCAAAATGTAATCCTGTATTGGGTAAAACAAAGTCGGTGAGTATCTTTATCAATCTATCAAAGCTATGACTCTACCATAGCTATCAACCATAGCTATCAATCTACCGTATATATCAATCTACCTTAGATAGGTAGATAAGAAATCTAATTGTGAATCTCTATAAAGTTTGATGAATGAAACTTTAACCTCATTGTACAATTGTAACAAATTTACAGTCTGGACCATTACAAACGTGATTCTATCATAATATTGTAACATCTATTTAAGAATAATATTTTACACTGTACACTTAACTCGTATCTAAAAGAATTATAAAACAGTTTACAGTGCAGAACTATTTTCCCTTTCGGTAAAAATTAAATTGAGTTGTACTTCCCTCCAAAAGTAGAACCAACATGTCGTGTAAGATTGAGATTGAATGCTCTTTAGCAAAACGTATTGCTACATATATAGCCGCATTTTTCTGTGCGAGTACCTTCATCGTATACCAGTCATACACGTGGCAATGTTTATAGCGAGTAACAGTTTTTAAACGTAACATGTACCCAAAAAAGCAGTTAAAAGAAGTTTGGTATTCCGCCACGAGTTTCGAACTTTCGATCTCTTCCTGTTTGCAGCCGTAACATACAGTATAACGTCATGGGGTACATACGCAAGAGTGCAGACTGTTGCCTTATACAACACTGTTACAATGTAGATATAGATATGAACCAATATGCTACCAATCTTGATTACCCTTTTGTCCGACAAATATTTCATACCGTATTTTACGGATCACAATCGATGTCCTTTACAGCTAACAACCAGCCGATGGCAATTATTCATCGCTACCCTGTTATTCCACCTTATGAAGGATCGGATGCACTTAGCCTTGAAGGCTAAAACAATGTAAGTATTTCACCTTCTTTTGAATTATCAACGTTATCATTCTTTGTTGTTGTTATCATTGTCGTTATAAGTTTCATCATCATCATCATAATTGTCATCTATATTATTATTATTATTATTATTATTATTATTATTATTATTATTATTATTATTATTATTATTATTATTATTCCGCACACCAGTGTTTTGTTATGATATTGTTCTCAGTACATAAACGTCCCTGTTCTAGGCTCAGTTCTCTTCATTTATACACTCAGCCGCTCTCAGAGTTCGTTGATGAAAATCCAGTGTCGCAATAATTGTACTGATGAGACTCAAATATACAAATCTAGCTGACCCAATGATGTTGAGGCTACCATTCAAGGCATAGAGAGGAGCAATAACAACATTACATTCAATCAGTACGAAACCTAGAAGTCAGACTCGACAGTTTTCAATAATTCCACCAACATGTTATGAAAAAAGCTTAAAATCTTTAGCTGAGACGCATCAGCAGATTCGCAATTTTCTTACGTTTATGCCATTAAAACGCATATGTGTTCTTTAGTACTTTTAAAACTAGACTATCGTAATCACTCATGTCTGGTTTGTGTGAGCATCTGCTACAGAAACTTCAAAAAGTTCAAAACAAGGCTGCTCGGATCATCTTTAGAGTACGGAACAATTAGTTCACCTCCCCCACCTAAATTCTCTGCAACATTCAATGGCTACCCGTTCGATCCACAATCAAACACAAAATCTGTTGAGTATGCTATATTTCGTTGCCTTCCTCAAGTCCAATAAATCTATCATACCTCAAGTATGTGTATACCCCTCTAGAAGATTACGCTTCTAATTCAACACTCGCATTCTCATTGTTTAAAGGCAAGCAAAACTTTCAGCTAAAAAGTAAAATAGATTTAAGATTATATTCTTATAGCTATTTGTTTTATATGACATAATTGTTTCATATATTAGATGTTTTAGTATTTATTCTGAATTCTACAGAGTAAATACCTGGGTGATGCAGCGCCATTATATTAGTAATACTATAGTCTGTGTCGCGTTTGCAAAGGTTGGGGTGGGGTACTTCCAATATATCAACTGAAATATTACGTTAGTTCCACCCTGGCTCCTGCATTTATAAAGTTAAATTAATGACAAAATGGATGTACAGCTCTGAGCCCCAAGTCAGCACTGCCGACGGTTAGACTATATAGAACACGAAGATGAAATTCAAAACAATAACAATTTAATAAAGTCTATAATAATTTTAAGTGATAACACAATCACTCGCCCTCCAAGTGATAGCCTACTTCATCTCGTGATTTATAGTGTGAATTCGATTTTCCCCCTGACGTTTGGTTCTAGTCATCTCTTTATTCCGTTCCTCTCACTCCTCCTGGATTTCCCCTCTCCCGACTTATCTCCTTCCTTCTCCTTTATTCCGTCTCTCTATCTGAGACTATTGGGACCACTTTCACAGGTCTGTCCCCCGAAGCTTCCTCTCCAGACTTCCCTCTTTCCTCCGTCTCTATCGGAGACACTGGGACCACTACCACTGGTCTGTCCCTCGAAGCTTCCTTTTAGAAGCTACACTTAGAATCCTGTTCTAAGGTTTTTCCCGCCAATGACGTATGGCTGACCGGAGTTGCTATCTTCTGGCAATCTCTCTTAACGAATTATAGCGAACTAAATCTTGCTGGCAGGTTTAAGGATATTATACTTAGCCCAAATCAGGGTCCCGTCCCTATCTCGATTCTGATTGGGTAGTGCTGGGGCCCTGTCTAATCGACTAAGCGACCATTTCAACCTGGCTGTCAGTCTGCGTATCAAGAAGATAAGGCACGCCCACTCCTTCTGGCAACTTCTTTGATCTGCCCAAGTGCTTTCCACCCAAGGTGATAATTGCACTTCTGACGGCCTTGGGCGGGCTTCCCACCCTAGCTACGGCAAACTTACGTAAGGGATAGTGTTAGCCTGCGGTCATGTTTAACTTGAAACAGTGGCTTGTCCGAATTACTTTGATTATACATGTTTCTAATTTAATTTTGGGTCGGGCAAAACGCCACATCCTGCTTCAAGATAGCTTTTTGTTGTAACTGAACAAACAGTTTAATAATACACTGCATGTATTGAACGTTTAATGTAGATTATTAACTAATTCATGTGCTCGCATGCGCAACATGTATCAACGAAGAAGTAATTAGCTGTGTCACATGTATTAAATGGTATGGTTGTTTTAATTTTTAGCTGACCGTGTGTGGGGCTTGTTAACGCTGCCAGTGTTGTGGCGACCTTGTGTGTGGCTTGTCTGTGCTGCTCGTGTGGGGTGCCATGTTGTAGTGACCGTGTGTGGGACTTGTCTATGCTGCCAGTGTGTGGTGCCATGTTGTAGTGACCATGGGTAACCGTGTAGGGCTTGTGTATGCTGCCCGTGTGGTGCCATGTGTAAAGTGACTGGGTGACTGCGTGTGCCCGTGTGGTGCCTGTGTATGGTGCTATGTGTATGCTGCGTTATACATATGTATTATATATAATTGGGTGATGTGATGTCGCAGAACTGTGGGGTTTCTTGTGATGTATATACTGTGTCTGGTGACGTTGGTTCGGAAGAGTGTACTGGTGTCCTCGATGCGAGGGACCAAGGCTTCGCAACCATCTGGTCTGTGTTGAATATAAGGGCTCTCGAGGGATCCTTCAAACAGACAGGGGAGTGGACCATGCGTGGCGACTCCGCTACCATTGACTAGAGCGGGTGGAACCGGATATACATCTTGGACGTCAAAGGGACGCCACGATAGTTTTGAAATACTAGTTCGATATTATTGCTATTACCAGCTAAGCAAATATTTCACATTTATGTATCAACTTTATTATTTGAACGATAAATTCATAAACTCATAATCTAAGCTTTACATTGCTAAATTGTTATAAGAACGATAACATCATAACATACATGTCTTATATGAACGATGTAACCAAAATTATAGGCATTTACATCTGTCTCGTTATACGAGCTATATATATTTGTAAATTCATACATATACTTGTATTTGTGAATCGGGTGATAAGACATTATTTACGTCAGTTTCAAATGTCTTTCGTTGAAATCATCCTTTGAGGTTTTGTTTTGATTGAGTTACTTGTTGTTGATAGTTCCATGATAGGAACATTATAATTTTTCTTACTAACGCAGTTGCTTTTGGTGTCTTCACTAATCCAGTCCCAACCCGGCTTAATCCTGTGACAAGTATCACTAGTCTGGCACTCTAACCTTTCTGCCACTACCAAAGTAATAGTATACATGTTGTTAAAATCATTTTTCTATTCTTTTTGAATACCATATAACCAGTTTAGAAACAAAAAGTAGAAACTTAACTTTTACTATATTTCAACACAATGACAACAATAAGACATAATATCCATGTTTATAAGTTCATTATGCAAATTTATTACATCATATAACAATTTTCTATTAAATCTGGCACAAAATGGCTTTACAGTTTAAAGAGTAATTTCCAGTTACTGGGTTTTGTCGCTGTCATGGCAAAATCATCGTGAAAATGAAACTGGAACACACCCTGCTCTCGAACTTGGATACAATCCAAATCAAAATGTGCCCTGTAGTCCTACCAAATCTAGGATTTGTAAATAATGACTTTTGCAAATTGATTGATTCAGAAATGTCATGATTATTACCAATAGCTCATGTAATTAACATGTGCAGCAAAATACAGGTATTAGATTGCTGCCCACGAACAGGAATTGTTTTCCAATTAATCTTTTCCATATGTGTTCCTCTTCCCCCCAACCAAAGAGTGTTGAAATTATTCACTTTATCTGCCATGCACTAGAAAAACTCGCAACTGGGTATATGTATTATATATCCAGACCTGCCAACCCTAAAGCAACATTTTCAGTAAGTCAGCCGAAATTTTTCAGTAAGTTAGACCAATTTTCATCAAGGTGTGAAAACTCATGTTCTGGCAACCAATTGTTATAACCAATACAGTTTATATCCATCTTGTAACTTACAATAAATAGCTACTGATGCTTCAATATTTTTTCTGTTCTTTCCCAAAAAGAGTATGAAGATCTTTCAGTTCCATTTGTCTATTCACACTTTTATCCAAATAATGCATGTTCACTAATAAGTCAGCAAAACTAATAGGCACCACATCAGCCCCCTTTTTAGCTGCTAAATGTACCAAATGGCATGAACATCCACTCAGATACACTGAGAGATTCAACTTAGTTATATGATCAAATACACCTTCATTGCAACCTATCATCACTGAAGCACAATCTGATTCAAAGCTATACAGTTATTCCAACTTATGTTTTTCTTTTTCAAATCATCATCCAATAATGTGAAAATATTTTCCCCAGTAGAGGCTCCATCACATGTTGGAACTGACAAAAGTACTTCAGTCACCACCCTGTCTGTGTTATCAAAATATCTGACAACAACTGGGTACAGCTTATCAGAATCAATGCTACCAACAGTTGCTATACTGAAAGGTTGGGATGAAATATTATAAACAATGTCTATCTGTATTGACTTGCACTGTTTTAATACAACAGCAGTAGTTTTCTTTCTGCCACACTCACAACTTTTTGCTACTGACGATTTGGAAAACATGAACTTGAATAGTTTAGAAGCATGTCAGATGCAGCAACTGTAACATTATGCTCAACCAAAAAGTTTGTAAAATATACTTCAGCCTTATTAACCTCCAGTTCAGTTTCTGACACTGCAGATCCAAATCCCATAGAAGTCAGCGACTTACAACTAGATTTCATTGCAACGTATTCTGTATTTTTTTCAAAAATGTAACACGTGGCGGCGACAGTCATCTCGCCCACCGTTGGAAATGTTAAAGTCAACACGACATAACGTGCAATATGTTAAAGTCAACACGACATAACGTGCAATAACTGTAATGGCACATTTTTCACTTGTTTTGTTAGCATGACCAGGTATCCGAGTAATCTGTTTTATACTTTTGCAACCACTGTTTCAGCTTTTTACGAGGCTGGTTGTCCTCTCCACCTTTAGCTCATTTTCGTTTGGAAAACATTTTCAAAACCACAGGTGCTCGACGCGGGCTTTATGTGAAATAAAAAACAATAATCTACAGGGAAAAAATCATGCACAGTGATTAAAAAAATGCCTTAGATTACCCCAATATGTAATATTGTACTCTAGCATACAGGCATTTGTCGCTGACAAGTTTCCATGAATGTTGCTCCTTTTTGTACCTCAACCATTAAACAACCATTAAACAACACGTCTGTGAAACTTCCATCCACATTAATTTTGTGTGGTTTTACAGTCAGTGAGCATTACTCATATGTCAAATTTCCATCAACATTTTTCTGATTTCTGGAATTATAATTCAACGTCATGTGTTTGTAACGGTTACATTCACATTACATCATTTGCTTCTGTAAGTAATGTACAACAGAACATGACTGTTCATTCACATTATAGCTTTACTTGTACAGTCTGTGTACATCAGTCAGTGTACATCATTTCATGTCTTCCAAGTTTCAAAATGCTACTTACATAGTCATTGTCTGTCGTATCAATGCACATAACTGTTTACTTTTATAATCACTTCACGCCAGAAGATTTCAGTCATACTTCCACACTTGTTACTTGTTTTTACTTCTTCCATCACTGCACATTATAAATGAGACAGAACAGAGAAGTCAGATTAGGACAAATTGATAGATTGGACTTGAAAAAGATAGAATTTTCAATGAGAATGTTTTCAATTTTATCATCAAGTTATGGATCCAAAGGTTGGGTTACTATGTGAGCAGTTTTCGTCCATTTGTATGATAATGGATGGGCGAACATTAGTTTGACTAGATCTGACAAATAACTTGCGGTCATATTATGTCGGCTGTAAAAAGTTTGAAAACAGTGTATCAGCATTCCTATCTGTATCCACATATGACGCCGATTCTATAAACATGGATTTCAGTGTCAGTGTATATATCGTCATGCTCTAAAATGTATTATGATATCATTCTTGCCACTGTAGCAGATTTTAAAATTAACTTTGTAGTAAGGATATAAGGCATATATGTGTCCTTTGGACTTGATTATACCCATTGATTATGTAGCCATTGATTGTCTAGTTTCCATGCATCATTGAATTTTGTTTGATATTTTGATTGTAGAGAGCTCACTGCTTGTGAATTGAGAAACAATGTATTCTTAGGCATCTCGACATACTTTAAACTCCAAAACCAAGCCGATAGTATTTTGCGTTGATTGAGATAATTAGTAATTCAGTCATGATTAATTAATCTCTTTAAACCTTTCACAATTTCTTCTGACCCCATAGCATACACCGCGTTAACAAACTATAGACACTGAAGCCACCTGACTTTGACCTTGACAACATACTCATTGGGGCATCATTTGTTTATGCTGCTTGCAATTACTAGTTAAATTATCTTGCTCTTCTTAAGCAATTCAAGGTCACGAGATCCCATGACAAGCAGTATTACAGGAACAAAATGCTACAAAGATTTCCATCCACACTATGTCATGAACTAAACATGCTATTTCAACAGATGTGACTGTCAGAAATATTTCCAAGTTTTCACCTTCTTCCAAATAGTGTATTGCAAAGCAATTCATCTCTCGCCTTCACATCATCATAGACAGACCTCATAGAAACAGAGGCGTAGCGGTGATATTTTGCGCCCGGGGACGAACTATAAAATTGGCGCCCCAGCGATCTTGTGACCGATTTATTTCCCTTGTTTACTTATTATAATGTAACGTTGCAAGCCTCATTTTGGCGCCCCTGTACCTTGGCGCCCGGGGACATATGTACCCCCTGCCCCCCCCCCCCCCCCCCAGCTACGCCTCTGCATAGAAACACCTTGTTCAACAAGGAAATCGTTTGGGATACTTGTCATAAAGCCATGTTGGATATCCACACAACCACATCAGCTCAACATAAGCTTGACCATCACCTGGGTTGATCCAAAAACCTGTTGACCCTGATGCACCTTTTTCAAATGAGCAGTGAAAGAGAACACGATGTTGATCCTTAATACCATTGTACCCATCCTCATTCATAAAGTCCATGCTCCATTTCTTGGCATTATCAATAACCGATTTTGTCAGCGTAACAATCTGGTACTTATCTTTTTCTTTATAGTAACCTGTGGACGTCCAATGACGTAGCCGTGATTTTTATCCTGTGTAACATTGGTGAATTTGGTCAAAGGTCGTGGGTACAGCTTGATATCAGGTTTGAGCTTTAGAATAACTGTATCCAGATAAAACTCTCATATACTATTTAAGGTTCAAAGTAATAGATGTGATTCGGATCACTTGGTAGACTATTATATTCATAGCAGAAATCTATAACCACATTAGCATCACTCAGTTGATGTTGTTCAAGGAGCTGAGATTGCTGCTGTTGTAGAAATGGGACTGAAAATGAATGATAACAAGTTATTGATAATGGAATTAAGCATCAAGTTTATTCAAGGAATGCTGTATTTCAAATGATAATCCAATACTTGGAATTTGGTCATTATGTAAAAATGTGCCAGAACCATAAAAAAACTCAATTTAAAATGTGCCATTTGAGTGATGACCATTTTGAAATTTTTAATCTGAACAAGACCAGTACATGCATGTTGAGCCAGTGATTGAAACACTGCTGTAAAATGACTACAAGGTTACAAAATAAATTATCTCAGTTCAGTAATAATTGAGCACAAGCATGAACATACTCCATCAATGTTATTTGGAAATATATGTACAATGATGCAAGAATAAACAGTGCAGTATATGCCCTCCCCGATCTTTAGCAGTACTCCATGTAGGCACTATAGCTGTTCAAGGTTAACAAATGATTATTTACCAAAGAATCACAGATGACCTTGCCTTGGGACAAGGTATACGGACTTGAACTAACATACGGTGTAAAACTGTTTCTTATTATACCTACCATGACCATGACATCTAACCTTTACACCTCAAGTCATCGAAGGTTTTGTGATGAAGCTTACACTTGAAGAAATCATTCTGAAAAATCCATTTATCTTTGATATCCAATGACCTTACCCTTTGACGCTTTAACCCTAAATCAACAGGCATCTTCCATGCCGCAAGTGCCAGTTTACTTCTTTTCATGTGACCTTGACTTTTGACACTAAAATATACTTTATTTTCTCCCAGTGCAAGCTTTCCACACAATTCGATGGTGTTAGATTCTAAAGAATTTGAGTTCTTTTTGTGTGGAAATGAAATAGGGCACAGACAAATATACAGGCCCTTTGATAAAACTATACAGTATGCACTATGGTGGCCATATAACAACAATGGAATCATGGAACAGTAGATAAGTAACATCATACAAAATGAATACATCCATTTAAATTCATGGCAACATACAATCTTGTCAGACAGGCAGAGATAAATGAAAAAGTATAAAGGTGATGCGTATTACTCCATCAACAAGAAAAATAATTGTGGGTGTACCTGGGTTGAGACAAAAACTGCTGTAATGGTCTAAACATCTAATCACGTCATTAACACATGTATACAAAACATGCATACTTCGTCTCTGCTGAAATGTCTTTAAGCAAAGAACATTGCTAGCAAGATCATAGGAGAAAATGGAATAAATGTAATGGACTAAATGAAGCTATCTCATCTACAAACATTGGACGATACCATGCTAGAAAATTAAGTCATAAACTTTCATATTTATCTGATTAAAATTCTAATGGTTCACACAAACAAATAAGGGTATTAGTCTAGCACTCCAACTTTATATACTACATATTTTGTCTATGGTAAAAAATAATTTTTGACCTAATAAAATGCTACATATTCAATGGCACCTTCAAGTACATACTTGTGCTTTATGTGTGAACTACATTTGTCTGAAATATTCTGAAAGATTTAGGAAAAATGCATTGTCTGTTGTTTTGGATTTAATACCATTTTTCAAAGCACGATAGGTTTCACATAGTCACCAGTATAACTGATGGAGAAAACCAAAGGTAAGAACAACAAGCTCATGGGAATCTACTGGGAAGCTACTGGAAAGTTTACTCACATACCCACATTTGCCAAGTCTATTACTCGGACCCATGCAGAGAGATGCGAGATGATAGTAATCGGTAAATGGTATCATTTGAATTGGCTAAAGGACTTCATCGTTGCTGTTATGTTTGGTTTGGTAGACACATCTCTGAAAAACACTGGATGCCAATAGTGTTATTACGGTATATTATTGATTCTAAAATGCTGATATCGCTGATTGTCAGTAATGCAATTATATCATATCGGAAACAAACTAAAGTCTGGTTACCACAACCCGATATTCTACATAGTATAATCACCGAAAACAAAAAACAATTCCCCGATCTCGACGAAGAATATATCGTGAAATGGTCCAAAGAAATCTTTGAAGTTAGAAATAAACACGCAAAAGATTTCGGTAGAAAAATAATTGGTCAGTTCACACAGGGTGGAAAATACGACCACAAACGATATTCTTCGCGGTTGATTATATATGATTTTATAATCGCAGATGTAACACCTAGGGATATATACGTCGATCGTAAAGACGCTTTCTTTGTCCGATGGAACCAAATTAGGTACAATTGTTACTTACACAGATGGAGAAAATCCTCAGTACGTTCATCTAAGGTCGTATATGCTGGCTTAAGCTTCTATTAATTTACTTTCGATGATAAATAGATTTCATGACACCGCAGTTAGAGTCGCCACTGATTCATTTTATATAGACGTAAAACATAAAGAAGCAGTGGCTGAATTCACTAATTCTGACGAGAGTTGTGGATCATGGAGAATTAAAAGAAACACTGCGTGATTATTCCAAATCAGCCGATGTTACAATTGAAAACAATTACTTGAAAAATAACCAGATATCAGAACTATCTAATGCACCGTCGTGTTCCGATCCAATATGTAGATATAAAACCAGTTACTTAAACGGCTGTGGTGGGTCAGGGAAGACGACTCGTGCGATTGAATTATTTCGAGGCAAATATCAAACATGATTGTTCTAACACCAACACATAGACTTGCAAGAGAGATGAAACAGCGAGGAATTAATGCTTGCATTTATCACAGATTCTTTCGATGGAAAGGTGACGAATGGACTTCTGATCGTAAGGGAGAGAAATATATTCCTGAAATCATCATTTGGGATGATATATGCACAGTGTCGTTAGATGTATTACAAAAGTTTCTTGATTGGCTATTGCTAGCGAATACAAAAGTGATAATGTGTGGCGATCATGTTCAACCACCACCATTTGTTGGTTTATCCCCACATGATTGGCTGAAGTATTTTGTAAACTATTATGAAGAAATTAATACTGATCATAGATCACTTGATAAACAACTACGCGAGTTCAAGAAACTAATCAGATTACAACCGGATAGAATCCAATGTGAAATAGCGCTTGAAATAGTTTCAGAAACCCCATTAAATGATTTTTGGGAAGCGTGGAGCCCAAACAATTTGATAGTGGCA
The DNA here is from genome assembly GCA_029339505.1 of Unio delphinus. Classification (NCBI taxonomy): domain Eukaryota; kingdom Metazoa; phylum Mollusca; class Bivalvia; order Unionida; family Unionidae; genus Unio; species Unio delphinus. Next base: position 4,474,239 of record JAQISU010000001.1, on the reverse strand, counting down.
AGTAGAAAGATAGTCAGAGATACACTTCAGATGAAGTTATTTAACACACACAAAGAAAAATTTGCAACACTTCCAGTGCCATTGTGTTATAGACCCAAGGATACATGAAGACAAAAGATCGAAGTTGATATTCCAGGCCTGACAGAGAAGCAGATTATAGTGTTAAATGATATTGTGTTGGTTGATATCAGTGTTGTCGAAGATGCATTGCGTGCTGATAGATCTCCATGGAAGCTACGATACCCAGCGACGATACATTCTTCGCAGGGGTTGACTATATCCAATACAATTGTTTGGATCATAGATGATCGCATCTAGTGGTTGAATTTAGTTTATCTTACAATGTCCAGAGTACGAGGAATAAATCAACTTCGAAGAGTTGTTTTAGACTATAATGACACTACAATAAGTGATATTGTCAGCGATGATATAATCAGAAAAAAAACTCTCTGGTTATAAACAACAGGACAAAAAAATTTACAGAAAATTTGATATTGATGCCGAGTTTATAATCACACTAAAACAACAACAAAATAATCACTGCGCAAGTTGCAATTGTATAATGCGTTGGTGTTGGTCGAATAAAGATCCTCGCCAATTTACTGTAGACAGAAAAAATAGCAGTATTAGTCGTACCAGAGATAATGTGATGCTGACTTGTCTTGTTTGCAACAGACGCAGAGTTGCTAGTTAAGACCACGTGGCGGTAATTGAATATCCTCGGGTATCACTTGTAGTTGTTCATGAGTAATTCCTTGCTGAGGAGCGGTCAAATCCAATCTATAGATTGCTGGTATATCCGTAGATCGTGTTATATTAGATATTTTATGCGCAGTGACACTCCAAATAGGATCAGTAGCCCCTTTTTTACCACCTTCGAGCTCTCCTGGTTCGTATAAATATCTTACAGTGACATTGCCGAGAATTGGTTGTTTTGAAAAATCTTTTTGTGGTTCTACGGGTATAGACTTCCTTTTAATCGCGTTGTTAGGTTTCATATTAATTGTTCGAGTAATCTCATTATTCAGCGCGGTAATTACACCTGGAAATCTCTTGACCCATTCACGAGATCGTTTATCCTGAATAAATTCCTTCGCGTATTGATATCCAAATAACCGCTCAGCAAGTGTCCGATTAAATCGTTCAACAATTGCCTGATCGCGATGTAGTGCAGTATGTCCTCGCCTGAGGTGACATTATGATGCTTCATTGTAGATAACACTGCACCCTGAAATTCCTTGCCAGGATCAACTTGTAACAGATTTGACCAATGCAGAGGACCCCTTCGATAAATCCTTTCAAACGCAGAAGCCACTTCAGTTGATGATTTTGTCTTTAGCGGCTCTGCTTGTTTCTATCTACTCGCAACATCAACTACGGTTAGCGCATACTTGTAAACACCATCATGCGGCAGAAATAATATATCAGCTTGATTAACCTCAGTAGGGATACTGACATCAAAATACAAGAAGTTAAGTTGTTTAGGCGGTGGTAGATAAATTTGCCGTATCGCCTGTTTGGATAACCAATCCGCTGCCGTAGTATTTTTCACCTTTGCGGCGCTAGCGAATTTACTGATTGCTGATTTACCCCTCCAGTATCCTCTTGGAGAATAATAAATAGATTCCATGATGTTATTAATTACCAGCACCCAACATCAATTTACTTTTCATCGTCGATTTTATCAACCATGAAGCCAACTTTTCTTTGAAGGATTTATCAGTGATAGAATTCAACGCATGAATTAATTTCACATCTGCGATATGTCTGTGTTGCAGATTGCTACTTTTATAAGCATCATCATGAGCATGACACGCCTTATCAATAGCGTTTATTGGGTTTTCACCGGGTCGGGGTTGGTTTTGATCATCGAGTCTGATATCGAGTCTGGTCTCGGGTCCACAATAACTATACCCTGGAAGGTGTTTTTCTCCTGGATATTTTGCCCATGGTGTTCCTGGGAGTTTTACTAACTTGGCTGCAATATCACCTCCTCGTTTATTTTTTTTAAATCCTTGATTTTATCAAGGGAAACAAATCTAATTTTTTTGTACCACATTGTACACACTTACCAGAAAGTGCTGATCTGTTATTTTTAGTTGTAATCGTCAAGTGGTTTGTGCTAGTACGCTTCTCACATTTCACGCAATATAGATCCATAATTTATTTATAATAGCATGAATGTAATTGAGTTTTCGGCGACAAAACACGAGAACCAGTTAAGCATCATGCAGCGCTACCAAATTCTATTCGCATGATTATAATCGGACCATCTGGAAGTGGCAAGAAGCAGTTATTACTTAATTTGATAATGAGATGGATGAAATGTCATAAGTTGTATTTAATAGCCCCTTGTGTAGACGATCAGCGATGTTACGAGGTGCTAAAGGATTTTAACGAGAAAGCAAAATCGGAAATCGATGAGGATCTTATTGAGTTTATAACCGATATCGAGGATGCACCGAGCATTGATGATATTGATGGAAGTATTAACAATTTAGTCGTATATGATGATGTCATGTTAGACATTCAAAAGAATCCCGCTAGGATATTTTCCAGAGGTAGGCATAAAAACACCGATGTGATATATGTCACTCAACGATACACTCAAATACCAAAGGTGATCAGAGATAACTGCAATATTCTTGCTGTATTCAATAGAGTTGACACATGTACGCTACGAAATATTTGGCAAACTTGGTGCGGCGGTAATATGGATTATAATCTCTTTAGAAATTTCTTTAGTCACGCTCAGTCAATCCCACATGGATTTGTAACGATAAATTTGCATGATCCTAGATCAAGATATCGCGTCGGACTTGATCAATTATTCGGTTGACATCGGAAAAAAGATTTTTACCCCCATAGCAGCAGAGAGGACGCGACTACGACTTTGAGTGTCCAAAAGAAACTTTTTTTTACGATTTTGGAGGAAGCCTTGGTTTGCCAAATAAACGCTTCTATAAAGTTGTCCGATTCGCCCTCTCTGCTGCTCATAAGTAATTTCTGCATAGGTGAGTATCGGTAACGTGTTTCTGTGGTTTTATATCGTGTAGATCTCATTCCATTTTCTTATTCCTAAAATTGATTTCTATTCATCAAATTGCTACATTAAAATATTATGCAAGTATCAGCGTTTGTAGCAGACGCATAAGCATTCCATTATAATATTTTTTTATACGTTCTCCCTTTTATATTATACATTCTGAATGATAATGTTCATTTTTTTGTAGACTACTTATGTCACTAGTACATAGTTTGGGTTTTATAAATATATCCTGCAGAATTTGTAGAAATGTGGGCCAAATACCCTTTCGGATAACTGCTCTATGTAGCGTTCACCATACAAGCATAAGAGGACTGTTGTCTGTTTATATGTTTATGATCCAATCGAATTCCGGTGGGTTGTCGTACTAATAATGGGACAAATGATATACATCATCATCAGTCTCTTGACCTAGTGTGGTCGTTGAGGCACTGTGCTGCTGAACATCTGACCAGTTCCCTCCACTTGACTCGATCATGTGCCAATGCCTGTGTCTCTGAAAAACTTTTCCTGGTCCATTCTGTGATGTTGTCACTCCACTTTTTCTGTCCATCTCTCCTTCTACCACCTTGGACACTACCCTGCAGTACTATTGTGGATATACTGTTCGCTCTAGTGACATGGCCATACCATTTCAGCTTTCTCTTTTTGGCAATGGTGAGGAGGTCTTCATAATGGCCTAGTTTGTGCCTGATGGTGTTGCGCACTTCTTCATTTCTGATGTGGTCCATGTAAGAGATGCCAAGGATGGTTCTGTAGCATCTCATTTCAAGTGCCTGAATTCTTCGTTGTAATTCTGCTGTCAGGGTACAGGCCTCACATGAATACAGAAAGATTGACATGACTAGTGCTCTCAATAGTCTGATTTTAGATTTCAGACAGATGTTGTTGTGTCTCCAGATGGGTCTTAGCTTTGACATAGCTGCCGTTGTTTGTGCTGCTCGTGACAAAATGTCTGCTCTTGATCCCTCTTCCGTGATTATGGAACCAAGATATTTGAATTGTCCCACTTTTTCCAGTTCCTGTCCTCTGACTTTAATCATGGTTGAGATTTGTTTGCCACTGTTTGTCATCAGCTTTGTCTTCTCGGCACTTATCTCCAAGTCAAATCTGGAAGATGTTTTATCCAGGTTCTTGACTAAGGTGGCAAGCACATCTTCACTGCCTGCCAGCCCATCAATGTCGTCTGCAAAGCGGAGGTTGGTGATATTACGCCCTCCAATGCTGACTGTCCCACAGTGGTTTTCCAGGGCTTCGTTTATGATGCGCTCTAAGTAGATGTTGAAAAGTGTGGGTGACAGGAGACAGCCTTGCCGTACTCCAACTGTAGTCTTGAACCAGTCCCCCACAGAACCTTGAGCAATTACTGCACTGGTAGCCTTGGCGTACAGCTGCTTGATGGTGTTGGTCAACTTTTGACCCCATGTTGTACTTCTTCATTGTGGCCCACAATGCCTCATGCCACACTCTATCAAAAGCCTTTTTGAAATCTATGAACACATGATAGATGTCTCGTTGATGTTGTGAGTACTTTTCACAAAGAACCCTAAGATTGAAAATTTGTTCTGTTGTGCTTCTTCCACTACGGATCCCTGCCTGTTCTTCAGCGATTATTTCTTCTGCTTGTGGGTTCAGTCTGTTCAAGATGATCTTCAGCATCACCTTACTAGCATGGCTTATCAAACTGATAGTTCTGTAATTTTGGCACAGCTGGAGATTGCCTTTCTTGGGGAGTGTTATAAATAGTGACTGGGTCCACTGTGTTGGCCATTCGCCTGTCTGCCAGATCTTGTTACAGATTTTTGTTAGTAGTTCTATCACTGATTCCCCACCATTCTTGATAAGTTCAGCTGAGATGTTGTCTACTCCAGCTGCCTTTCCATTCTTCAGTGCTCTTATTGCTGACTCCACCTCTTCTTTGAGAATGGGGAAATCATCATTATTTGTGGAGTTTGGAACTTCAAGCACCTCTGGGTCTCCTGAGGACGGATGGTTGTAGAGTTATTTGCAATACTCAGTCCATCTTTCTGCAATGTCACTTGCTTCTGTGAGGCATTTTCCATTTTCATCTTGAATGGTACTGACTCTTGGGTGCTTCTTTCTGGTGAGGTCTTTCACAATTTGGAATGCCTTTTAGCTCTTATTCTTTATCAGACTGCTCTCTATTTCTGTGCACTGTTGTCCAATCCAATCTTCTTTTGCTTTCTTCAATTTTTGTCTGACATTTTTGTTTATTTCTCGATATTCCACTGCCCCTGTTGTGTGTCTGGTGTTTTTTAGGTCTCTTCGGGCATCACACAGATTAAGAATCTCTTCTGTAACCCAGGCTTTTTTCTTTGGGCGATGGAGGCCAATGATGTCCTTGGCAACTGTTGTCATGACTGTGTTGAAAGTGTCTGTCATCACTTTAACATCAACATCTATCACAAGGAGTGGAGCAAATTTTCCTCCAATTGTGGCTTGGAATGACTTGCAGATGTTAGGGTCCTTCAGTTGTTCAAGGTTGAATTTGAGCCTGATTTTCTTTGGCTTGTTAATTTTCTTCAACCTCACTCGGAAGTATAATAATATATGTGAATGAATAAATGCCCTGGCTTCGCCTCTCTTCGATTCCAGAGAAATATAAGGGGCCCCGAGTGGCTGACAGGTCTAAAGCGCTCTCCGTTACGGATCACTGCCATCTTCACTCTGTCTGTGTGGGTTAGAGTCTTAGATTCGGCCAATGTGGGTATGTGAGAAAGCTTGTCAGTAGCTTCTCGTGGGTCGGTGGTTCTTCCTTCACCATTAATACTGGCCGATAAATATATGTATTCTGTCCTCAAACCATGGATGCTACTGAGATCTTCCTGATGGATTCAGATCAGGACTCCTCGATCCCGGTAGTGTATGAAATTTTACTTTGTTTTATAGAAAATTAATGAGTTCTGCTTAACTTGGTATTTGGCCTTAATGATCACTCATGCAAACAGTTTGATATGAATCAATACTGGCACCATCCTAAGGCATGCAAATACTGGAAGACTGTGCACCATCCAGTATGCTGTGAGTGGCAACCTGGAACAGACAGTGAATGTGCCCAACCCCAGCTAGGACATGAGCTTCACCATCAACGCCAGACTTTGCCTCGTAATACGAAATACGTTTGAGGATGCAGACATGGGGTGAGCTAAGGTGTTATCGTTGATATTAGAGGCTCTTTCAAATCATAATTGATAACCTTGTAGGCTAGAATTGTTCATGTAATTCCCCTACTCATAAGATTGTAGAATAGAGCTTGTCCATGCTCCCTTAGGACAGTTCTCGGAGCTCATGTTGTAATAAATGTTTGCTATTATGTGGCTGATATACTGAAATTTGCCGTTGTTTTCATCTCCACTAGGATATATCCATCTTGAAAACCAAGCAATAGTTTTGTTTTTAGAATATACAGTTCCATGAAAATGATATTTCCTTTCAATGAAAGTATGAGGTCTCTTTCCCAGTGGATAATGCTTTATTCAGAACATGATGACTACTCGATCCCAGTAGTGTATGAAATTCTTTTTTATTTAGAGAAATGTAACGTGTCCTGCTGAACATGTATCAATCATAGGAAATTTAACACTATGAGAGTGCACCACCAGTTATGCATGTTAGCAACTCCCTTGTAGAGGACGTGAATTTACCCACCCACTACTAGAGCATAAGCGTCACAATCAAGGCCAGACATCATCTCGTAACTGTGGGGATGCAAAGCTGGGTTGAGCTAAAGTGATGCCATCGATAATCAGAGGTTCATTCTAAACATAACTGGATTTCATTTAGCTGTTAACAAGTCGTTAATATGTTAATAGAATACACTTGCTCCCACATTCTCCCACATTCTCCTGTCTGAAAACAATGTATAAATCCGGAATGGGTGAGAACTGATTCAAGCTGAAGCACAGCGTTCACTGGAAAGGTAGACATCAAATTTGTGAAGGATATCAAGTTCACATTGAATTTCTTTCAATTTTGTTGTAAAAAGAATCCGAAAGTGAACACACATTAAAAATGAAGGAACATTTACAAAACACTTCATACAGGAGAAAAATTTAAGGAAAGATATTTATTTCACAAAGATGAAGTATACACAAGTGTATAACAATACTAGAATATTATAAAAGATAAATATATATATATATATATATATATATATATATATATATATATATATATATATATATATACCGGTACATTAAAATAATATCATAAAAGAGTATAAATTACTATTCAATATGTTTACCAAAGACATATAACTTATCATTCACACATGTTTGTGTGTGTGTACCACCTGACTGCTATTTAATGTATGGTACTGCAATCAAATCTTGCATATTGACTAAAGGGTGTTGTAGTGGATATCAAGATTAAACTGTATTAACAGGTTTTGTATATAAAATAACAAGCATGACCAATTTTAAATAAGGCAGGTGTTTCAAACACATGGTCCGTTGGCCACATGCAGCCCAACAAGCCATAGTCTGTGGTCTGCAAACTGATTGGCATCACAAGGTGTCATGAGAGATAATAAAGGTGGCGTGGCCAATGGGCCACCAAAAATGTCCTCTTGCGACCCTCAAGGTGGTTTGAGTTTGGGACTCCTGAACTAAGGGATAATAATATGGATATCAAGATCAAACTATATATATAGGTTTCAAGCATGGACTCGCATGACCCATGACCCATGACCCTAAAGTGAAAGTATATCCTTCTGCATGATATCACATTGCTAATTTGTCAAAGACAGCAGCATTATGTCTTGTGCTAAAAATTTACAAAATTCACATGGTATATCAATTCAAAAAATGTATCTTACCAGACACTAATATCTCTTTAAATGTGAGATTATCTGTTCTAAATTAAAATATATATCATTTTCACTGCTTGGTTTGCAAAAATAAACCCTACTTCAACAGCTGGCATGTATCAATGATTATAATAACACAAGCCAAACTAATAACAGAAGAAGCACACAATATCTTGTAATTCAAAAATAACAAAATGGCAACTTACTCCAAAGGCTAAAGCCTTTGTCATTGTCTACAAATTTGTTTTCTCCCACTTTGTAATTATCACACTGCATGATAATGCAGGCCTCTTATCTCACTGCTTGACAATTGTAATAATGTGCTCAACATTCCCTCTAAGCAAATGGAAGATGTGCTCACTACAAGCACTGTAATGTGCAAGCATTACGGTAACTTGAAAAAAAATTTAATGTCGGTTTGACATTTCAGCTGAGCAGCGATGTCTGAGCAGCTTAGAGGGATTGCAGGATGTGGTATGTGATGATTTGAAAGGTAGACATAGCATAATGAATTCTTCTCAAAGGTTTCATGTTTTATATTTGAAGATTTTCTAAACTTTTTACAAATTTCATAACTATTTTCTTCAACACAAAAAATCTATTTCAACCTGTACAATTCTAAAACTTTAGTTATTTTCCATCTTTTCTACATCACCACAACATCTGGCAAGGACCATCATATTGTCAAACTGATTTCGTATCTAAAAATGAAGAAACGTTCTTACAAAAGAGGCCAGAATCTTACACAGAATAATTTGTCAGATACAGTCAAATATACTTTAAGAAATAGGAAGGTTATACACTGTTGCTTTGTTCCTTTGATACGAAAGTTTGATACTCGAGTACTAAGGTACATTTACATAATTTGTAATGAATTTGTAATAAAGTTACTGTCAAGATATAAACTGTGAAAGTCAAAGCTGGCATAGAAACCATCAAGAAGTAATGAAAGTAGTTAAGAATAGAAATGAAACAGTGATAACTAAACTAAACGTGAACAAGTGAAGTTACTGCCAAAAACCATTGTTATACATCTGTATACACTGCAAACTCCACAAAGCAAACTTTCTTAAATTGTAAAATCATAACTAGCCTACAAGACATTAAAAAGAAATGAAATTACCTTCAACAAATGAAATTAAAAAAACACAACTAGCTTAAAAGATGTTAAGAAGCGTTACATTAGAGGCAACACAGGAAATAAAATGTTAAAGTCATAAAAGACATCAAGAAGCATTAAAAATACTGTAAAGAAATGACATCTAGTCCTAACAAGAATAAAAGGCATTACTATGAAACAATGAAATCACTGTCAAGACATGACATATAGTCCTAACAAGAATAAATGATATTATGAACCAATAAAATCACTGTCAAGAAATAACATCTAGTCCTAACAAGAATGTAAGGTATTACTATGAAACAATGAAATCACTGTCAAGAAATGACATCTAGGCCTAACAAGAATAAAAGGAATTATTATGAACAAATGAAATCACTGTCAAAAAATGAAATATTAAAGTCAAAACAAGCCAACAAGGTATTATGAAACAAAAGCTAACAAAAAATAACAATTTCACTAACCCTATTGACAGTATAAGTAGAGAGTATACAACAAAGAAATTAAAAAATGTATTTTAATAAATCACATTCAGTATATAAGTGTATACAAAATAGCTTGAGATATATCAAAAAGTCTATACATCAATTCAGCGATTTAAGGTACAAGTCAGTGACTATCTAACAATAAAATGACCTGGTTATGTGGACACAAAATGAAAAAAGTTTTGTTCCTGTGAAACATGTATATACCCAGTACAGACAGAAAAGATCATAATCTGCACAATTCGAAGTGGAGAACGTTTAAAAACTGATATAATGGCATTCAAGTTTAGTCATCTATTTGTGACAAAAGATAATGTATGTATGTATGTATGTATGTATGTATGTATGTATGTATGTATGTATGTATGTATGGGTTTAACAACATGTCAGCTCAAATACATAAATAAGATCTTTCATACAAAAGCAATTTTATATGCAAGTTTGAATTTGCTATCTTGGTGCCGAAACATACAACTACATTTCAAAAATGGCGAAAAGATTATATAAAAATGAATATAAAAATCTACCGACAGTAATACAATATATTGTGGCTGCAAAGATGACTAACATGTACCTGTGAGGAAAGTCAAAGACATCTTTTGGACTTAAACCATTTTGGAAAGCAATCATATATTCTATTTAACTGCTATTAGTAACTGAAACTCAAAATTGCAAAAAAATAAAAACTGAATTTAAATTTTAAACAAATGAATAAAATATTGATAGAATTACTTTACCAGTGACATGAATATCTATCCAAGATAAAACTCCTTGTACTAAAGAATACAATACAAATAGTGTAGGCAATGTTTATAGTGTTCAATAGTTTTAACAACAGAATATTAGAATATTTTTGGGATCTATAAGAAGGAATACACTGTTATGGTTGTCATTCAATAAGTTGTAATTAATCAACAAGTCATGCATATGAGGTGCATATTTATTTTAAAACTCGGCAAACTTTGGACATAGTCATGGTTATAATATGATGAAAACCTGTTTTGGTGTAAAATCAATCTAAAAAATCATAACGTGTACAAAATAGAGAAATGTGCTATTTATGAAGTGAACTGAATAATAATATATGACACAAGCCTGATACAGCATGTTATCTGGATGATGCAATCAGATTTTTAAATTTAATATCAACTGAACTTTAAGACTGAGATTATGTTTATTACATTACACTAAAATCTCTGTATTATTAATGCATTGTTGTACTCATGGTGAGAAAGTTAATCAAAGTCTTCAACAGTAATAATCTTACCATATATACATACTAACAAGTCCACTACAAACAACAAAGACCCTAATTATCCCTCACATAATGCCCCAGCGTATTTGTTCTGCTGATTATTCCTATCAAAATGCAAAGACATGGATCTGCCAGCATATTATGTAATTATAGTAGATCTGGGTATATGCAGTTTTGCATAGGGATCTTACACAAAGTTATATACAGTATAAAATCATACATCTTCCCATGAACCTATACATACATAAAAATATAACACTCCCAAAAAAATAAAGGTTCAATAATAATAACAACTGAAACCATTCCTGCCATTCCAGACATTTGATATCCCTTACAAAATTGGGAAGAAAAAATAACAATAAAAAATGTTATTTCCTCTTTATCTCTGTTGCAATCTTGTCCCTATACATACACAACTCTTCACTCCAATAAAAAAGTGATAAGCCAACAATGAGAAAATCAAGAATCCAATCCACCAACTCAAGGACTCAAAATTCTTTTGGTAGAACTATGTGTTATCTTACCAATATATTGCTGACCATGTTGAACCAGTCATTGATAATTAACATTACAACCGAATCCTACCAGCTATATTGTGCGGCTATTCAATATGTTATAGCATATCAAAGACATTACTTTACAAATGCTAGCATGATGTTAAACACAAGTGAACATGATGTTATTAAAACATTCATTTAAAATATTCCATAACACAACAAACGGAATATGTCTCTTAATTCTATGAACATAAAGAAACGTAATATCTTGGTAATTAAGAAATTAATCAATTAAAGTAATTAAAAAGCACACCGGGTTTAAGGCTGCTGGTATTGAAAAGCAAACCTGAAAACAAATTTAACAAATTTCATTTTGATACCTGCAAAAAAATATATAACAATATAGATAATATTGTAGAAATGGAATTGTTGAACTTATTCCAAAAATTGTCATAAAACATTAAAAAGGTTCAACAGCATTTATGGGAGGGGTGAGGGTAAGTCATCTAAACATTGTTGACAATTTATAGCCATGAGATCAGATCATATTTATGTACACACTGCATACTTAACAAAGCAAACCCTGTCAAATGACAAGTCACAACTATATCCACCCTCTACTGCAGGTGTTGACAACCTATGACACCTGTGCCAAAGGTCACAAGTCAGACTATTTGAAAAGGCACATGTACAATAATTTTCAAGCAAGTATAAAATGAGAACCCTATGACACCACCAAAGACAAAATGTAATCCAAGTGGATAAATAGTAATCCAAGTGGATAAAAAGTAATCCAAGTGGACAAAAAGTGTAATCCAAGGGGATAAATAGTAATCCATGTGGATAAAAAGTGTAATCTAAGTGGATAAATAGTAATCCAAGTGGATAAAAAGTGTAATCCAAGTGTATAAATAGTAATCCAAGTGGATAAAAAGTGTAATCCAAGTGGATAAATAGTAATCCAAGTAGATAAAAAAGTGTAATCCAACTGTGTAATCCAAGTGGATAAAAAGAGTAATCTGAGCAGAAAAAGAGTAATCTGCATATAACATAATACAAATTCAATGAGCATATGATTCATTTATCCCTCTGCACTTTTAACATCAGTTACTACTTCAAGCTTACATACTTTGAACTTATAAAAGCAAGAGACTGTTGTACTACATTTCAAAACATTTGTACCAGCTGAGACTATGAATGTTTTACATACTAGTAAAGCATGAAGTACTGGGTTACAGAGCCTGGATCTAAATTCAGTTCTAATTTTGTTAACAATACTGAACAATCTCACACAGTCAGCATTAGAATGGTAAAGAACCAATATTTCTTTCATACCCTGACAAAGAAGAGGAAATTTCTATCTTCCAGTTATTGGGTCTTTTAGCTGGAAAATAAGATAAAAAAAATCAACTCTGTCTGCATGAAGTACATTGTCAGGTAGAGTGCCACCTAGATATTTCAGGAGTTCTCCTTCTAATTTATCAGTATCCTATCATGCAGTATGGTGCATCATATGACGGATAACCGGATATGTACAATGATGGAGACATTTTTCAAAATATAGATTGCAACATTTTTTTTCATAAATTCCAGTCATCACTAATACAGTTTCAGCTGAGAACCCCTTACCAAATTATATTTATTCAAAGCATTATCAAGCAAATAAAAATGTTTCCTCCAGTAGAATCGACTGTTAATTCTGGTAATGAAAGAAGACCACTCTGAATTTGCCTTTTGAATTATCAAAGTCTCTTACACAGACTGGGTACAACTTTATGTCATCATAATCACTACTCCTGTCTGTAGACAACCCAATTTTCATGGCTTCTGCAATTTTAAATGAAGGCTAAACACCTAACAATAATAGATGATTTTGTTCTTGCTCATGCATATCTTCTGCAATTTTAGAATCAGGAAATATCCATTTGAGCAAAGGACCAATGTAGTCTTCCACCACTGTGGTCTGTGTTTTATTAACTCGGTACATAATGCCTCTGCATTTATAAAATTCATGTCCACAATTTAGTTCTGCTGTAGAAAAGAAGTTAACTTAGTAGTGGAGTTAGTACCACCTTGACCAATATAAAAATCCTTTTCACAGCCTGCAAGGGCAGTGAGGCTACCCTAGATTGGAACGTTTTATTGTTTAATTCATGTATTCATCTCTGAATCAGATTTTCGTCTTTTCATCTGTGAAATTATTTGAAACTTTTTGTTCAATCATATGCATTGACTAGAATAAATCTGACTTGACTTTTAGTGCCAAATACATTCAGACTAGCTCTGTATAGTACCTGATATGAATTAGAACAAAGAATCTGCAAGCAAAGATTAAAAGTTAGAAAACCAGGGTGTTCTCTCCTCACTAAGATATACTGCTGCTATAAATAGAAACTGAGGTCAAAAGTTTTAAAGTATAAAGCACAATGTTTCTTGGAAATAGGGCAGTTGTTATAAATAGAACAAAATACTGTTAGAAAAGTGCATGCAAGTCTATGGACAAGCACACTTGTTTTGTAGAAAAATAGAAGCCGTCTTTTCTAAAGTACAGTTTGTGGGATTAATGGAATGTTAGCAAAAATGAGAAAACAAATCATTCATTTTTGGGGAGGTCGATATACCAAAAACCTATAATCCAAATACATTTATTCGTAGGTGGAAAAAAATCGTAATGATTACGCCAAAAGTATAATGGTTGACATGTATGAATAAATCATAATGATTACGCCAAAAGTATAATGGTTGACATGTATGAATAAATCGTAATGATTACGCCAAACGTATAATGGTTGGCATGTATGAATAAATCGTAATAATTACGCCAAAAGTATAATGGTTGACATGTATGAATAAATCATAATGATTACGCCAAAAGTATAATGGTTGACATGTATGAATAAATCGTAATGATTACGCCAAACGTATAATGGTTGGCATGTACGAATAAATCGTAATGATTACGCCAAAAGTATAATGGTTGACATGTATGAATAAATCTTAATAAGCAGCTTAAGACCAAGTGGTGTAAAGAACATGTACAAGGCTGTTACCATGGAAACGGCAGGCATGAACAGAATCACATGCATTGGAAAAGTTTTCATCTATGCCTTATTGAAAATTATTGTTCCATGATTCACACTTGCACACTATTAGGTGCATTGAATTTCTGCTGCCGGCCATGGATATTCCTGGGTAAATAAGCCTGTTTACTGTTATAATAATGTTTAGACCGTTTACTGACTGTTAAGACTGTTTTGGTTTCATAAAGAAGATATTACTTCAGGAGGCAACATTTTGCAAGAAGCATTATTTTCATTTTTTTTCTCATCTATGTCAGTGTGTCCAGTGAAGTGTATGAACTATGACTTCCACAACAAAAGTTTACAATTACAATTAAATTCCAAGCTAGAAATTTATGAATGAATAAATACATACAGAAACCAGGTCATAGATAGCAATATGATAGCACGACAATGATTTTTAAACACAAAAGATTCAGTAAATATTAGCATGTTATATATAATGTTAATTAATCAACACAGAATCTGAGGAAAAAGTGAAATATTGTAATTAAAATATTTGCACTTTATGTATTCCAGACATCCAAGCAATCAAAGCACCGCCATCCTGGCAGATATTTTCATCTGTCTCATTTCAGCTCACTATATGCGGGTGGTGGGGCCATTGGATAGGGACTTCCTGCAAATAAACATAAATTTATGTGCTCATTACAAAAGTGACTTGCCCATTTTCTACAAAGCACAAAATTTGGTTAATACAGGCCAGGGAATTCTTATGAAATGTTATAATTTATGATAAACTGGATGGATTCTGAGAATAACGCATCTGAAAACATTGTTAAAGGAGAAGAATAAAAGACAGTCCCAACCTTAAAGTTAAAAATATAAAGCTGTGACATAGCTACATACTGAAGTTTACATTTAATTTTTTTTCTTTGATTGAAACTGAACTGATACAGAATCTTCTGCTTCTAAAACGGTTACCACTGTTAAGGGAGAGGAAAAAGTGCAGTGCAAACATTAACCTTGACAATTTCAACTTGTGACAATGCTACATACTGAATTGTACATGTAAACCATACTTGCTCATTGATTCATTACCTAACTCTTTATATTTTAAACATTTCTTAATGTAATATGACCCTGTCCTATATTATTGATTGCCTTGCCACCTATGACCAGATAAAAAAATAAAAATAGAGTGACCTAGACCAAAATGAGAGACTGATTTGCCTCATATGACTAAAGTAAACGTAAGACGACCAAGTAAAAAATTACAGACTCCCTTGCCTTCTTCGACTAAACTTATCGTAAAGTAATCTAGTCTCAAATTACTGACACCCTCGCCATTAAACTTATCGTAAAGTAATCTAGTCCCAAAATACTGACTGCCTTGCCTTGTATGACTAAACTTATCTTAAAGTAATCTAGTCCCAAAATACCAAATGCCTTGCCTTGTATGACTGAACTTGTTGTTAAGTAATCTAGTCTCAAATTACTGAATCCCTTGCTTTGTATGACTAAACTTATCATAAAGTAATCTAGTCCCAAAATACCGAAAGCCTTGCCTTGTATGATTAAACTTATCGTAAAATAATCTTGTCCCAAAATACGGACTGCTTTGCCTCATATGATTAAACTTATCGTAAAGTGATCTAGTTCCAAAATACTGAATGCCTTGCCTTGTATGACTAAACTTTTTGTCAAGTGATCTAGTTCCAAAATACTGACTGCCTTGCCTTGTATGATTAAACTTATCATAAAGTGATCTAGTCCCAAAAAAACTGACTGTCTTGCCTTGTATGATAAACTTATCGCAAAGTGATCTAGTCCCAAAATACAGAATGCCTTGCCTTGTATGACTAAACGTTTCGTAAAGTGATCTAGTCCCAAAATACTGACTGCCTTGCCTTGCCTTGTATGATTAAACTTATCATAAAGTGATCTACCGGGTAGTCCCAAAATACTGACTGTCTTGCGTTGTATGATAAATTTATCGTAAAGTAATCTAGTCCCAAAATACAGAATGCCTTGCCTTGTATGATAAACTTATTGTAAAGTAATCTAGTCCCAAAATACAAAAGACTAAACTTATCATAAAGTAATCTAGTCCCAAAATACGGACTGCCTTCCCTTGTATGATTAAACTTATCGTAAAGTAATCTAGTCCCAAATTACTAAATGCCTTGCCTTGTTTGACTAAACTTATCGTAAATCATAAAGTAATCTAGTCCCAAATTACTGACTGCCTTGCCTCGTATGATTAAACTTATCGTAAAGTAATCTAGTCCCAAAATACTGCCTCCCTTGCCTTCTTTGACTAAATGTATCGTAAAATTACTGACTCTCTTGCCGTGTCTGATTAAACTTATCGTAAAGTAATATAGTCCCAAAATACTGCTTGTCTTGTATGACTAAACTTATTGTACAGTAATAATCGAGTCCCAAGATTCCAACTGCCTTGACTAAACTTATTGTAAATTTGACTGTATGACTAAACATATCATAAAGTATTCTAGTCCCAAATTACTGATTGTATCAAAAATGGTGGGAGCCCATCCCCGACCACAAAAAAAGGAGGTAAAAGAAAGGAGGGGCAGAAGGAAACACATAGTTCAAAATTCTTTTATAACACTTCACATCTGTTCTTTTTATTCCTTATCCACTCAGAACTCTACTGAAATTAAAATCTTTAACCAATCTCATCTCTAGCTGTATAATCAGTAATCTGTTGATTTTTTCCATGCCAAATATGTGCCTCTTCTGTGCATGAACATTGTTATATGCTGAGTTTGCCCTTTTTCAGACTGCTGTCTAAATGCTAGTTTAGGCAGACTAAACATGTTTGGAAAATGTTGTCGATGTTTCTTCTCTACAGCTGATTGGTAGAATCATATGGATATTTCTGCTCCAAGATTTTTCACAAATTCTGTTCCATAATGTTATAATAGGTATCTTAAGTTCATCAATATCATAGTGTATTTTTAAGACTGAGATATTTTGATCAAATATATATATATATATATATATATATATATATATATATATATACACACACATTAATTTCATTTTCGATTCTTATTTATTCAAATCATCTTCAACCTTATAAGTCTAAATAGTTGTGATGTACAAAATCCCACAGGGTTTAATTGTTTGAAAAAATAAACTAAAATTGCACTACACTTCAAGGTGTTTGAATTAGGCTTGATAATGATTTTTATATAGTTGTTTGAAATAGTGCTGAAAGAATAGTGGACCTGTAAGCCATTTTTTTTCTCCCTATCCAGCATGTACACTGGACTCAAATTCAATATCACTTTTCAAGTTCAAAAATTGCTCTATGAGATCTTCATTAACACTTTACCAGCTTCAGTATGCTGATATTGGTTTCAAGTTAAAGACTAATGTCATCATCACTATCATCAGTCAATATTTGCAAACGAAAATGTCATCAGAAGATGATCCACACTGGAATCAGCCATTTTGGTGTTCTAGATTTCAATGTCCCATTGCTTATGCAGGCAAGACAAAAATGAAAATTTGATTTTGGCAAGAAACTGCTGGATCTTTTCTGATAAATACGATGTCCACCTACCTTGTTCCTGTGGTGGGGCTAACCCATAGGCTGGTGCACTGGGGTCACTGTAGGAGAACCCTATCCCCTGGGGTATTGGGTACGTGGCTGATGTGGGTGGGTAGGGTGGATTTCCCATGCCTACATCTTCCTGGGGCAAGGGTGGTTTAGTTCCATCTAATAAATGGAGAAGAAATCAAAGAAATCAGCCACTCCCTATAGCATCATCTTTATCGACACCCTTGATTTAGAAAGGCAATATTGAATCAAATAAATCAGAACTGCCATTTATCATCATCTTGATCAACACCCTGGATTTATAAAGAATCAAAGTGAACAGAAATAAATTAACAAATCCTTAAAAATACTTCAAATAATTCCTAAAGGTCATTCTATTTGTTCAAGTACTAAGAAGTTTATATATTTAAAACCACCTGAACTTTGCAATATAAAAATATTGATTATTGTCTAGATCAAGGGAGACAAGTCATGGTCTTTCCATGTTATGGCTATCTAAACATGGTACATGTACCTGTAAAACGTAAGAATGCACCTTGTAAGATTTAAAGTCTAAGAATTACTATAAATGAATGCACATTGTAAGATTTAAAGTCTAAGAATTACTATAAATGAATGCACCTTGTAAGATTAAAGTCTAAGAATTACTATAAATGAATGCACCTTGTAAGATTTAAAGTCTAAGAATTACTATAAATGAATGCAGGCTTTTATCTGACTCAGTCTGAATTAAAACTGCTATTTCAAACAACGTTGCTCTTTACTGATGATAGGATTAGTTGGTTGGCCTTGGTATCTACTTGACAGTCAGTCATTAGCTGCAGAAACAATAATCTCTCGAAAACTAAGGGAAATCATATCTCTCTCCTAGCAAAATAGTGTCAAGTACACAACCTTCAGGATGAATTTTTTATGATTTCTAAAATCTGATCATTGTCATTATCATCATCAATATCACCATGGGTGAAATGCAGTAGTACCATTTATGGACTCGGGACGAAATTGTGCAGATTTGAACCCCACAATTTGACCAGCCTGATAATCTACAGTGTAACTGTAGTATATCCCTGAGAAAATAACTTTACCATACTGACTCGGCAGTAAATAACCTTTTTGTGTTGCTGTGCCATAAAGCACCAAAGCAAACCAAACTAATCAACATTATAGGCACCATACAGATGATATAATACGGATGTGATGTTAAACCCTGTATTTACACCATACAGATGATATATTACGGATGTTAAACCCTGTATTTACACCATACAGATGATATAATACGGATGTGATGTTAAATCCTGTATTTACACCATACAGATGATATAATATGGATGTGATGTTAAACCCTGTCTTTACACCCATCTTCAGTATCAATTGTTATTGCTGATATATTAGCATATCTAGCTTTATAATCTTTTACTATCAAGTTTCAAAGTTTAAAGAGACATTATATGATGTTATGGAAATAAAGAATTATATTTTACTATAGTCTTGTATCACACAAGTAACTTCAAAACTGTTGTACACATACTACATAAAGTGATATTTGGTATAACCTTGAAGTTTACCCTTATTACATTATTAACTGTAGATGAGTGACCCCTTATTTTAGGATGGTATATTCTGTTAGTTCTAAAGAAAGCTGTTACATAATTAGTCATTTCTCTTCTCATTGGCATATTTTTCTAATTGAGGTACATGTTTGTCAAAAGCTCTTTGCAAATGACTTATTCACATACAAATTATGCAGATTAGTGTGTTAATCTATTAACTTGGATACCATATAAGGAGTTGCACATCTATGCGGATGAATCCAAAATGTTGTAGATCTACATATGTGAAAATACAAGAATTCAAAAGCAGTAGATCTATATCAGAGAAATTACACAAAATCAAGAGTTGCAAATTTTACACAGGTGAAAGATTTACATGGGTGAAATTTCTCAAATCCAATACTTACATAGAGAGAACTATATCAATCCAAGAATTGTAGATTTACACAAATAAAAAACTATATGAATCAATATTTATTTGATTTTTTTAGATTAAATTACATGAATCGAACAGCTGTAAATGAAACTGAATTAATTCAAAACTTGTAGATTCACATGAATGAAATTGTATCAATAAAACAATTGTTGAAATTGCATTAATCCAAAAGTTGTAGACTGACATCAGTGAAATAACATGAATGCAAATATTCTAGCTTTATACATGTGAAACTGCATTAATAAAAAAAAACCTCGCAGATTTAGACTGTGAAATTACTTGAATACATAAGTTGTTGTTTTAGACAGATAAATTAGATTAGTCAAAACGTTGTAGATTTATCAGAGTGAATTAAAATGAATGCAACGATAAAAAGACATCATATAACAATCCCTAACAGAGACATCATATAACAATCCCTTACAGAGACATCATATAACAATCCCTAACAGAGACATCATATAACAATCCCTAACAGAGACATCATATAACAATCCCTAACAGAGACATCATATAACAATCCCTAACAGAGACATCATATAACAATCCCTAACAGAGACATCATATAACAATCCCTAACAGAGACATCATATAGCAATCCCTAACAGAGACATCATATAACAATCCCTTACAGAGACATCATATAGCAATCCCTAACAGAGACATCATATAACAATCTGGTAAAATATACAATTTTCATGATTGTTTTATATTTTTATTTCATTTGATTGTGTTTATTTCAATTCTACCTGTATTGTCAAAACTGTTTGAAAAGAATGCAGCCATTCAGGTCTATAAATATGTTGAAACAACCTCTCTTTTTCATAAAGCACAATCAGGATTTAGAAAGTACCACTCAGGCCAAACAGAACTTACCAAATTAATTGATCTGTGGCTGAAGGAAATGGATAATGGACACATGACTGGGATTGTTTTCCTTGACTTCAAGAAAGCTTTTGATCTTGTTGATCATGAAATTCTGCTGCAAAAGTTGAACTGTTACAGGTTTGACAATCCTTCTTTAAACTGGTTTAGATCATACCTAAACCAAAGGTCTCAAAAAGTACATATTGGCAATATTAGCTCTCAATCTCGCACTATTCATTCATGAGTCCCTCAAGGCTCAGTTTTGGGCCCTCTCCTCTTCCTTATCTATATCAATGACCTGCCATTAAATAATGAATCCACAAATACAGATTTGTTTGCAGATGATGCAACCTTGTATACATCTAGTTCTGATACTGAAGTTATCTAAACAAGATTAAACTCAGACCTTAGTAGAGTCCAAAACTGGGCACAACAAAATAGGATGGTAACTAATGAAGGTAAAACAAAATGTATGATTCTGGGGACGACACAAAAGCTACACAAGTCAGGGAACCCAACACTATCTCTTGCAATAAATAATCATCCATTAGAAAATGTCAAACATGAAAGGCTTGTAGGTGTGTCCATAGATAATAATTTATTATGGAATGACCATATTGATAAGCTCTGTAAAACACTGTCATCCAAAATTGCCCTTCTCAGCAGAATCAAGAAATATTTATCTATGGAAACTCGCAATCTATACTACAAGTCATATAGTCTTCCAACAATGGATTACTATTCTAATGTATGGGGAAACTGTGCTAAATCTGAGCTTGACAGGATTTATATTTGTTTGTTTGTTTGATTAGGATTTTTAAAGTACCTTTAACAATTTTTCAGTCATATCGCTACGATGTCTGCATTGAGGCAGTTTATAGTGATGTCTAGCACTGAGACATCATGCCGCAGACACCCAGTCACATTATCCTGACACCAGGCTGACCAGTCCTAACACTAACCTCTTTATGCTGAGCGTCAAGCGAGGCAGCTGTTTTTACCATTTTTGTAAGTCTTTGGTATGACTCGGCCGGGGATCGAACCGACGACCTCCCGCTTCTGGGGCGGATGCTCTAACCACTAGGCCACCAGAGCGGTTGACAGGATTTATAAACTCCAGAAACAAGAAGCATGTGTAATTTAGATACATCTCTTGATCATCCCTCAAAAGCATTATTTACAGAACTCAAATGGTTCACAATATATGACAGGATAGATTTAAATTTCACAAGTTAGTTCTTTTATATAAATGTCTACATGGAACTGCACCAGAGTATCTTCAGGACTTATTCAGGCCTTTTTCAACACAATACCAGTTGAGATCAATATCACATGGAAACCTTCTAGTACCAAAACCAAGATCAGAGCAATTCAAAAAAGAGTTTTCAATACTCTGGTACAGTTCTGTGGAATAAGCTTCCACTACATGTAAAATCGGCTGAAAATATTTGAGTATTTAAGAAGAGATATCATGAGCATGCATGTGTTTCTAATAGATAATGGAATTTAGTATTTTAATACTAAACATGCTAAAATAAACACTAATTATTGCTATCTTCATATAATGTGCATTGTTATATTCTCATTAAGAGGGCCTCAAGGGAGAATAGTCCTTGACTAATGAGTCACCCTCTATAAATAAAGCATTATTATTATTATTATTATTATTATTATTATTATTATTATTTCAAAATTGGGGTAGAATATTCTTTTAGTAGACACAAGGCCTGACCAATCCCATATACAAACAACCTATAACAATATGGCTGAATATAGCATTTCCATATACAAAATTATCACTCAGGACTCTAGAAAATTTTATACGTGAATTTGTTGAAACGAAAGACTGCCGCTGTTCCTATTAATTATTTGAAATTATTTTAAAAAACTGGGGTAAAATATTCTTTCAATATGACAAAATGCATATATATCCTGACAAAATTCAAGTTTTTACACAGTATTAATGCCATCTTCCATAATTATACATTCATGTTACAGTATTATACATTCATATTCCAGGATTTAAATTCATGTCCTAGTAATTCTTATACACCCATTTTTCAGTATTATACATTCATATTTAATTTTACAGTATAGCCATGAGGTAGTAGAAATGTTATAACAATAAAAGTACCGATCACAGCATTATTTGAAATATGTCAGCATTTAACAAAAGGACAACAATACAGTGCAGTTTCAACAAACACATACACATCATTTTAATTAAGTTATAAATAGTAACAGACTTAAAACACTATAAAAAGTCTGAAAGAGACTCATGCATTTTAAATGGTAAAACATATGGAGGCATTTTTCAATCAAGCCGACTTAAGTCATGCAAAGACAGAAACCATTTTCTTTGTTCTCATGCATTGTCCTATATTACATTTTAAGTCTAGATACTATTTCTCATTTTCTTTGTTCTCATGCATTGTCCTATATTACATTTTAAGTCTAGATACTATTTCTCATTTTCTTTGTTCTCATGCATTGTCCTATATTACATTTTAAGTCTAGTTAATATTTCTCATTTTAAGTCTAGATAATATTTCTCATTTTAAGTCTAGATAATATTTCTCATTTTAAGTCTAGATAATATTTCTCATTTTAAGTCTAGATAATATTTCTCATTTTAAGTCTAGATAATATTTCTCATTTTAAGTCTAGATAATATTTCTCATTTTAAGTCTAGATAATATTACTCATTTTAAGTCTAGATAATATTACTCATTTTAAAACAAAGCAATTACAGCAAGATCCAGGTTACTAAAATCTTTGTTATTAATACTTGTGGAGTTTTGCCATTATACTGTTAAGAAAAGTAATAATTTTAAAAAGAAAAATTAAACTTGGAGGAAATCAAGAAAGATGGAACTTATTACGGTAGATAACAGTTAAAAGAAGAATTCAAAAGATGTCACTATATCCATGTTTGTGAAATATTTACATCAGAAATGTTTTTTCTCTCAAATCTTCAAGTATCTTAACACATTTGCAAAAGTTGCACAATCTAAACAAACAAAAGTTCTCTAGAGCATTGAACTGCCAACACAGCATCTCAAACAAAGTAATTGGTTATTACATGACCCAATAAATAGTTATTACATGACCCAATAAATAGTTATTACATGACCTAGTTATTACATGACCCAATAAATAGTGTTTCAGAGCATGCATTGACAACACTGCTTCTTAACAAGAACTATATGGATATTACATGTCAAACCAAAATATTCAATGTAGATAGGTCTACAAAACTGGTACATTTAAACTAAGACTCTTCAGCCAATTGCAAATAATCAATGTGATTTGTGCACTGGTGTGATTTTTATCTTCATATCATTCGGATACATTCAATAGCTGAAAACTAATTCATTCATGCATGCAGAAACTTGCTTCTATTGATTAGAATTAGAAGTACTGTCACAGATCTGCCAACCCCGATGAGTCCATATCAGTAAAGCAGCTGATTTTTTTTCTGCACATTTGAACAGTTTTCAGTAAGGTGTAGCAAAATATCATAAACTGCTATAATTGTAAAGCTGGAAAACGTAGCCTAATTAAACGTTTGGTATTTGGAACATGGAACTCCGCCAAGGATGGTCCCAAGCCCGGCTGAAAAAGGAGGAGGGTTGGGCGTAGGGTTAGCGACCCCACCCCGTTAAAACAACTCTTGCTACGGAAACGACAACAAGGGAACAAAATACAAACGGCGCTGGGAGCGAAGCAGACCAGGCAACTGGCTTTGTGACGGTTGTGGTCTTTGTGGACTTTGAGAAGGCCTTCGACAGCCTGCACCGAGACTCTATGTGGAGGATCCTACGACATTATGGCATCCCCAAGAAAATTGTCAATGTCATCAGGTCCCTGTACGAAAACTCTGAGTGCAGAGTAATCCACAACAACCAACTCACTGAACCATTCAAGGTGGAAACCGGAGTGAAGCAAGGATGCATTCTCTCTCCAATTCTCTTCTCACTGGCCATTGACTGGATCATGCGCTGCACCACAGAGGGCAAGAGGCATGGAATACAATGGACATTGACCTCAATGCTGGATGACCTGGACTATGCCGACGACATCGGGTTGCTGGCAAGCAGACACCAGGATATTCAACAGAAGACACAACAGTTGGTACAGACAGCAAATACCATAGGTCTTCGAGTCAACATAGGGAAGACAAAAGTCTTGAGGAAGAATACTAGAGTGGGCAACCCAATCACCATCAATGACCAGCCTCTGCAAGAACTAGACGATTTCACTTACCTGGGTAGCAAGGTCGCCACGGATGGAGATAGCACAAGGGAAGTCGTCACAAGAATCGGCAAGGCCAACCAGACCTTCGCAATGCTGAAGCCCATATGGAGGACAAGAAACCTCAGTGTCCACACAAAGATCCGTATCTTCAAGAGCAACGTGTTGAGCGTCCTTTTGTACGGCTCAGAGTGTTGGAAGTCCACTGCGAACATAGAACACAAGCTCGAAGTGTTTCAAACCAAATGCCTGCGACGCATCATGAGGATTTTCTGGCCAAACATGATCTCAAATGAGGAACTTCGGCACAGAGCGGGTGCAAGCACCATCTCTGA
This sequence comes from Unio delphinus, assembly GCA_029339505.1. Classification (NCBI taxonomy): domain Eukaryota; kingdom Metazoa; phylum Mollusca; class Bivalvia; order Unionida; family Unionidae; genus Unio; species Unio delphinus. The sequence goes on along the minus strand of JAQISU010000001.1, from coordinate 4,448,951 downwards.
GATCATTTCAACTCGGCGATGGAGATGGCTCGGCCATGTCTGCAGAATGCCTCCTGACTCACTACCAAGGGTGGCACTGAGATGGATCCCACAGGGTAAAAGGAACCGTGGCAGACCCAAAGAGACCTGGCGACGAACAGTGGAGAGAGACCTTAAGACCAGAGGCCTCACCTATCAGACCGCCCCTGCAATAGCTGCCGACAGACGGAAATGGTGCTCCCTTGCTGTTGCCTCAAGCACCAGACGGCGCAGAGAGGATTGATTGATTTGATTGATTCGGAACATGCAGCAATGGTAAACATTATGTTCAACTGAAACGTTTGTAAAGTACATGTAGACTTAATTTACCAACTGGATAAATGTTAGTTACAAAACATATGCAGCTCAATGGCTGTCTCTCAACTTGACGTAATTCTTGGAAATTCTTTCCCCATTTCACATGACAATGGCAATCATATTTCCTGCCATAATTTGGCATGTGGTGTCCAATAAACATAATTGTCTCTTCTAACTTTTATTCAAAAGAATCTGAATATTCATTTATGTTTTCCTGTTTTGATTATTAGCAATTTAAAAAAAAAGGCAATTATCTTTCCTTTGATCTTGGACATGCATCACTTTCTAGATGCCATTTATAAAAAAAATTATATAATCAACAACATAATTATGCAGACGCTTTGCATGAACATATAGGTGTAATTTAAATCATCTATTATGCTTCTGTAAAGTTAGTCTGGTTCCCTAACCTATTTTGCTACATCTATTATGAAACCCTGATCCAAAAAAAAATCTAATGAACAATTTTTCGGCTTTTTCGGCAAATGATGATTCCATAGTTTTTGCTTTTATGCCATAAGTCTGTATTTTAAAGGTAATTTTTTAAAAGTCTAACGGCAAAATTATAAGAGATGGCAGGTCTGCTATTACTTACCCAGCAGTAATCAAAGAACTGAGAATACTGATGGCTTGGAAGGTTGAGATAATACTATATTAATCAGAATGTTAACAATAATTGGCTGCTTGGTTCATTTGTTCATTGACTGCGAATCAATGTATTCTATGCTATAAATAGTGCTATTGAAAAATATCATTACAATAAATATTAAAAATAATATATATAAGGCTACAATTATATAAATAGTAAAAGGTAACAGTTATCGAGCAATGAATGTGTATATAACATGCAAAAAATTCATTTAAATATTCACTAATGTATAACTATAAAATAACACAAATCTACTGCAGCTGTAAATAATCTGCGCTATATAAGCTTTAAGAATCTCTTACTTTATCTCATTACAATATTCACAGAATATTTATTTATTTAAAACAGACATGATTTTAACCTTTTAAAAAAAAACTGAAATTGTGAAAGGGGGGTTTGGGGGTTACTTCCCCAACGGGGTCTCAAGGGGCAGTGCCCCTGATCAGGGGTTCCAGGGGTCGAAGATCCCTGACTACTAATGCATTTTACACGCATGAAAATCTGCTCCTGGTGCAACTTGTGACCATAATAATATGTAACAGAATAATCATTTGAAAAATTTAACAAACTTACCAAAAATTTGAATAATTTTACAATATTTATGAATTTGTTCTCCAATACTATTGGTACTTAAGTTATTTCATGTGCATGTCAGTGTTCACATCGTAATTAAGTCAATAATTAGGCATTTTTTGCTGCCAGCATTTTACACTTCTCTCTTTTCATAACAAATATGTAAATAAACACCCAAAGACATCATCTATATACAAAATAATCCCATATATTCACTTGTCTTTTTGTCCACTGAACACAACCTGTTGATTTGCCAGCTGAGCTCAATTTGCGGCTTTAAGAAAGATTTCTTTAGTCTTCCATCTTGTCATCAATGAGTTTGCTGGCTCAACGTGCAATCGTTTCTTTTCCTTCTCAACGAGAGCCTTTTTTGTTTCAAACTCCAGCATGTATTGGCGACATGCAGTGCACATATTCTGACAGAGGGCTTCATTTCTTCCATATGCAGCTTCATTTGTAGGTGCGGTTCCTGACTCTTTCAACCACGACTTCTGTAATGTATATTTTGCAGAGGGCACAAAATGCCAGTCCTCGAGCGTTCAGTTTTGTTATAAACTGACCAACTAAATTTCCGTCGACAATTCGTTCCAGCCATTTCCCTTCCGTTTTTTAAAACCTGTATCTAAACGTATCATGTCATCGTCTCTCTCAACAACTTTTTGGCAAGCACACTTCTTTCCAATGCCATTAGTTTCCTTTACACAAAAATTCATTGGATGAATTTAAACTTTTTACCAATCAGAATACTCTTTACGAGAGTCGCGGGCTAACTAATATATGGAGCGAATACGTTACAAGGGTTGTTGCAGAATGGGATTGAAAAGAACGGTTAAAAACTGGGGAAAAAATGGATCGGACATTATTTTTGAAAAAAGACTACATCAAGAAATATCAGATTCAAGTCAGGAGAAACGCGGACTTCCATTTTAAAATGGAAAAAAATCATGTCTGTTAAAAGAAAATATTTTTTGGACATTATAGTTACAACGAGCTTTGTTTACTGAAACGGCTCTGACATGTTTGCATACTGACAGTAATACTAGTAGTGAAACTACAATCAGGAGGGAAGTGAGACAACTATAAGTTTAATCCTCTCATTATCTCCAATTTTGTATTATTTTAGCAGTACATGTATAACATCAATTTGCTGATTATATATATATATATATATATATATATATATATATATAAGATTTTGAAATCCCTACATTTGGTGGATATGACTAGCAGATCCTGTGTCTTGACTTACACATACTCCAAGCATTTTCAACTGAGGAGACTGAACACAGATGTTTTTACCAGAACAGAATCACAAAAAACGGTGTTGTACATTGAGTACAGACATTCTTGAACTTGTGAAAAGAAATATCACTAATACACTTGGATCCAATTCTGACAGTCAGGCGGTGGACGAGAAATCAAAACAGTTATCTATCAGTCAAAAAAAATGAATGTTTTCACCAAACTGATTAATGTAAAGTCAATGGATTTTCAATATTACAGACGTAGCAACATCATGAGTCATAACAAGAACACTATAAAGAAAGTTATGTTAAGAAAAAAATAAACATTTGGGGAAATCTTAAGAACTGATCGTAGTGTGTCTGATGAGATTTAGTGTGGGGTATAATGCTTTATTCCTAAGGGATGTGGTTTACTAACAGTAGAGTCATACAAATCTAGGACAGAATTTTACTGCATGAAACAGAAGTCATACAAACACATAGTACCTAATTATGAAGTCCTAATGACATGCAAGCACAATAATGACTACATTTTGCCAACTAATGATAAAGTTTAGACAATATAATATAAGGAATTGACAGAAGAAACTGGAACTCATTCAAATAAATGTAAACATTATTCATCACAGCAAAAAATATTAACCAAGACAGTAAAACTAACACATGATGCAATTAACATGCATATACCTGGACCTGGGTAAATCCCCTGTTGCCCATAAAAACCTATGGGTGATGTCCCATACGATGGCATGGGCACTGTTCGGGCACCTCCTGCTGCAATTGTTGGTTAATATTGTTACAAACAAAATCCTTCCTGTCAGACAACATTAAGTTCCAGTGTAATCAAATTGAATTTCTTAGCTTTAATGGCAGTTTTAACACATTACTTGCTATAATTGATGTTGTTAGCTTTAATGGCAGTTTTAACACATTACTTGCTATAATTGATGTTGTTAGCTTTAATGGCAGTTTTAACACATTACTGGCAATAATTGATGGTGTTAGCTTTAATGGCAGTTTTAACACATTACTTGCTATAATTGATGTTGTTAGCTTTAATGGCAGTTTTAACACATTACTTGCTATAATTGATGTTGTTAGCTTTAATGGCAGTTTTAACACATTACTGGCAATAATTGATGGTGTTAGCTTTAATGGCAGTTTTAACACATTACTTGCTATAATTGATGTTGTTAGCTTTAATGGCAGTTTTAACACATTACTTGCTATAATTGATGTTGTTAGCTTTAATGGCAGTTTTAACACATTACTGGCAATAATTGATGGTGTTAGCTTTAATGGCAGTTTTAACACATTACTGGCAATAATTGATGGTGTTAGCTTTAATGGCAGTTTTAACACATTACTGGCTATAATTGATGTTGTTAGCTTTAATGGCAGTTTTAACACATTACTGGCTATAATTGATGTTGTTAGCTTTAATGGCAGTTTTAACACATTACTTGCTATAATTGATGTTGTTAGCTTTAATGGCAGTTTTAACACATTACTTGCTATAATTGATGTTGTTAGCTTTAATGGCAGTTTTAACACATTACTGGCTATAATTGATGTTGTTAGCTTTAATGGCAGTTTTAACACATTACTGGCTATAATTGATGTTGTTAGCTTTAATGGCAGTTTTAACACATTACTATCTATAAATGATGTTGTTAGCTTTAATGGCAGTTTTAACACATTACTGGCTATAAGTTCCTGAGGAAATGAATCACAAGTGCCTTCCCATTAAAATTAAAATTAAAATTAAATTAAATTAAAATAAAATTAAAATTAAAATTAAAGTAACTGCTAACTTGAGTAGATAACAATTGCTAGTTGAAATCTGTGTAATCTATTAAAAGCTAGTATGAATAACTAATTCATAATTTTATTTTAAAAAATGTGAAAATTGAAAATCTCATCAACAGTTTAAATAAAGTGACAAATGGGTATACATGTACATCCATATCTTGGTCACTGGGCTGGCATGTAAAGTTCATGCTTATACGAAAAATTCCAATATAACTGTAGCAAACCTGCTGGCAATAGCACTGGCTGTATACCACCATCTGATAAATATTCATTTGGTTCTAATGCAACCTTGAGAAGCTCTGGTGAGATTATTAGGTTTACATTAACTATGGTAAATATCTTGTTATATTTTAAACTTGTAGTAACATTGCCAGTAACAATTATCAGGATAATACGGTAGCATCTAGATGTGGTATTTGAAAGCTGTCTGTACACTGCCTCTAAGCCATGAATTAACCAGTGCAGCCCCCACCCCCATAATGTCTAATGTTACATACAGTTAGGTATAAGCAGAAATTCAGAAAATAAATGTACTGATGCCTCCCCGCCCCCCCCCCCTCCCCCCCCCCCCCCCCCCCCCCCGATTAGTTCAAAGTAAAATTTTCTGAAAACTATGATCAAGGTACTGAGAACATTGCTGGCAAGGAGGGTTTACATGGAAGAACATAACTCCTGAAACACTGTTCTTCACTGTCCCCTTACATCCAAGGGAGAAAACTAATGAAGATTCTAAACATTTCTAAATCTGCATTGCTTAACTTGACATAAAATTGCACATACATGTGATTCTATTTGTATAAGGACAAAGACAGTGTTGAAATGATGTCTACCACACATGAAATTTTATAATTTAAACTGGTTCGTTTGAAAAAAGACAAGAATTAACCAACCTATTAATAAAACACTCAAACACAGCAGTTTTCTCTGTTCTACCAATACATCATAGATACCAGTGGGTGTTATGGAGATGTTTAAAATGTGCTATGAAGAAGTTCAAAATTTGTTATGAAAACATTCAAAACGTATTATGGAGAAGTATAAAGTGTATTATGGAGAAGTTCAGATAATGTTTATGGAGAAGTTCAAAGTATATTATGAAGAAGTTCAAAGTATATTATGAAGAAGTTCAAAGTATATTATGAAGAAGTTCAAAGTATATTATGAAGAAGTTCAAAGTGTATTATGGAGAAGTTCAAAGTGTATTATGGAGAAGTTCACAGTGTATTTTGGCAAAATTCAAAGTTTTTTTCTGGACAAGTTCAAAGTTTTTTTCTGGACAAGTTCAAAGTACATCACAGTGCACACAAGGATACTAGACATGTGTGACATGTATGTTTTACAACAAGTCAATGACCAAATGAGATCATAAACATAACCGATAGAAAGGACAAAAATTATGAATACTAACCTGGGCTTACAGAGTACGGTAGGTCACCAGGAGCCCCTTGCCCATAGGCTGCACCAGAGGGCGCTGGTTGCTGAGATTCTGTAGCTCCTGGCTGAGGGTAGTATGGAGTCGAAGTTGGGAATGAGGACATTTGTGTGGTTTGAGTTGAGCCTGAAAAAAAGAAAGTCATCAGGAATTTAATTATTTCTGACATATATATTATGTTTGAATATACATGGTAATATTGTTAGCAATTTTCAATACAACTACTTTTAATTACTTGTATGGTGTACATGTAATTATAGGTAACACAAAAATATGAAACTAAAAACACTAATTAATACTTCAATTTACCTAATAATATTTACAATTAAATAATTATTAATAAGCTAAACATGCTAAACAACTAAGTACAGTTCATTCCACACAGCAATATGAATGATATGCAAGACTGTTTCTTCTTGAATTTCAATTCAACATCTCAAAATGTATCTAAATACATGTATACAATTCATTTCATACCTAAATGATATAAACAGAATTCATATTGATATAGACCACAACACCAATCATTTGATACATGTTGAAAAAGACTGGCTTGTCTATATGTAATCTGCTATGATCATCCTATTTGTTCTGGAAGAGTTCCTTTTATGATACAGCGAATAAATCAAAGGGAGGCAACCACATTATGGCCAAATATAGAATAGGAATGCTTATCCCTCCTTAATACAAATCAACTCTTCTATAAGTCTTGGTAGCATAAAAAACTTTGATGTAAACAGAATCTTCTTTTTAGCATGTATTTAACGAGATTTATCTTCATCTGTTGAATATTTCATTTGAAAAACATATTGGTTACCTTTAGCAAAATGTTATGACACTACCCTTAAAATTCACTTAGCTACCAACATGGATGCTGTGTGGAACAAGCTATACTATTCACAATTAAATGAATTATTATTAGTTACCATTAAAACACTTATTTAGTACAAAATTTGCAATTGTTTTAAAATATGTTGAAATCAAAAAGCAAAAGTACAACAAATGTTACATGAAAACCACTTCAACATATGGTTACTTGTTTGAATATACTTACTACATATACTCTGGATATATTATGACAAGTAAAGACTTGTATGCCGAATACACATGACAAGACATGTATGGACTTGTATGCCGAATACACATGACAAGACATGTATGGACTTGTATGTTGAATACACATGACAAGACATATATGGACTTGTATGCCGAATACACATGACAAGACATATATGGACTTGTATGCCGAATACACATGACAAGACATATATGGACTTGTATGCCGAATACACATGACAAGACATATATGGACTTGTATGTTGAATAAACATGACAAGACACATATGGACATGTGCCAAATACACAAGACAAGACACATACAGACATGTGCCAAATACACAAAACAAGACACATACAGACATGTGCCAATACACATGACAAGACACATATGGATATGTATATCAAATACACATAAGACAATGAAAAACATACTTCCAACAGTATCACAAAGAACTTCTTCATCCGTTTGGGTTTTTACCCGAACATAACATTTCCTAAGAGATGCAATCTTATTCAGCGTTTAGATACATAACTTGTGAACATGATTATAAGCGATGTTATGCAACCTAATTATAGGCGATGAAAGAGAAATATTTAAGTGTATTAGACTGACTTTAAGGATTAACTGGTCGACTGGTTAGTTTTAGTCTTAACAGCACTTTAAACATAGATTAGTTGAATGGTTAGTTTTAACGGCTTTAAAGACAGATTGGTTGAGTGGTTAGTTTTAACGGCTTTAAAGACAGATTGGTTGAATAATTAGTTTTAACAGCACCTTTAAGATTGACTGGTTGAGTGGTTAGTTTCAACAGCACCTTTAAGATTGACTGGTTCAGTGGTTGGTTTTAACAGCACTTTTAATACAGCATGCCGAGAATGGAAGGTCAAAGTGTATAACAGGGTTTTAGTTGTGGCTCAGATTTAGCATATAAGGGTGATGATGAGTAATATAAATTATATCAATCAATAATTTCTGTCAATATAAAACCATACCACAAAATATTGCCGTCAATTGTTTCTAAAACATTATTCAGAATTCTCATGAAGTTTTAAAACTAAGTTTTGGCAATACAACAGTGGCAAAAACTAGTGGACACTACAGCTGCCATAGTTGCTAGGGTGGAAACACTACACAGTTACCATAGTTGATTGAGTGGAAACACTGCAGTTGATATAGTTATTAAACTGGCAACATTACAGTTACTATAGTTACTAGAGTGGAAACACTACAGTTAATATAGTTACTAGAATGGAAACACTACAGTTACTATAGTTACTAGAATGGAGACACTACAGTTACTATAGTTACTAGAGTGGAAACACTCCAGTTACTATAGTTACTGGAGCGGAAACACTACAACTCAACAAGTTTATAAAGTGGTAACATGAGAGCTGCTATTGTTGCAATACTACAGCTGACATTGACAATAGTTTGCCACCATTATAGCTGATATAGCTAATAAAAGGAACATAGTACAGCTGATATGGTTACTAAAGCAATGGAGACTCCTGACAACTGCCATGCAGATACATACAATATTATGGCTGTGATCACAACTTCTGAAGACATGTAAATGTGAAGACATGTAAATGGGAAGACATGTAAATGTGAAGTGTAAATGTGAAGACATGTAAATGTGAAGAAGACATGTAAATGTGCTCATATTTTCACAATGCATGCAATTTTACTCCAAAACAATCAACAATAACCAACACCATATGTAGATGAAGAAAGTTTCATGTATTGCTGCTATTTAAAATATATGCATGATCTAATGTCAATAGTAACCATACTTACTGGATATATATATATATATATAAAGCTGAAAAGACAAAAACAACTTTTTAATATTGTTCACAGTCATAGGTATGCCATGAGGCAAGCCATCATGGGTTCCTCTTGTGGTGTGATAAGTTCACTCAACTGTTTCTATGAAGTTTTGATATTGGTCGCAATTAAATAGCCACATTTCCTAGTGAAAGAAAATGTGTCAAGTCTTCATAGTGCACAGGAAATGTCTAACAGATTACGACTCTTGAATGTGGTGTATACCATTCAGATCTACCTTTATTATAAAAAAGAGTAATCACAGTTACAATGGGTAAATAGTAAAATCATCTCTTAGCAAATAGGTTCATTCTGATTTTGTTTCATGCAAGATTATTCAGTTTGCTATGAGATAATCTGTAAAATGTGGCCTTTACATAGAACACTGAAAATGACCAACAAATTTTATTCTGACATAACTTTATTAAACATGGTTTCTACCAATTGTCACAAAGTCAGTAAACCATTACCCAAATATCTGAATAACTGTGCCAGTCCAAATGTTAATATTAGTACAGTTGATATCAATTATTATAACATGGTATTTTGGGTCCATTAGTACAGCTATCAATTATTATAACATGGCTTTTGGGTCCATTAGTACAGCTATCAATTATTATAACATGGTTTGGGGTCCATTAGTACAGCTATCAATTATTATAACATGGTTTTTGGGTCCATTAGTACAGCTATCAATTATTATAACATGGTTTTTGGGTCCATTAGTACAGCTATCAATTATTATAACATGGTTTTTGGGTCCATTAGTACAGCTATCAATTATAACATGGTATTTTGGGTCCATTAGTACAGCTATCAATTATTATAACATGGTATTTTGGGTCCATTAGTACAGCTATCAATTATTATAACATGGTATTTTGGGTCCATTAGCACAGCTATCAATTATTATAACATGGTTTTTGTGTCCATTAGCACAGCTATCAATTATTATAACATGGTTTTTGGGTCCATTAGCACAGCTATCAATTATTATAACATGGTTTTTGGGTCCATTAGCACAGCTATCAACTATTATAACATGGTATTTTGGGTCCATTAGTACAGCTATCAATTATTATAACATGGTATTTTGGGTCCATTAGTACAGCTATCAATTATTATAACATGGTATTTTGGGTCCATTAGTACAGCTATCAATTATTTTAACATGGTATTTTGGGTCCATTAGTACAGCTATCAATTATTATAACATGGTTTTTGGGTCCATTAGTACAGCTATCAATTATTATAACATGGTTTTTGGGTCCATTAGTACAGCTATCAATTATTATAACATGGTATTTTGGGTCCATTAGTACAGCTATCAATTATTATCACATGGTTTTTGGGTCCATTAGTACAGCTATCAATTATTATACCATGAAATTTTGGGTCCATTAACACAGCTATCAATTATTATAACATGGTATTTTGAGTCCATTAGCACGGCTATCAATTATTATAACATGGTATTTTGGGCCCATTAGTACTGCTATCAATTATTATAACATGGTTTTTGGGTCCATTAGTACAGCTATCAATTATTATAACATGGTTTTTGGGTCCATTAGTACAGCTATCAATTATTATAACATGAAATTTTGGGTCCATTAGTACAGCTATCAATTATTATAACATGGTATTTTGGGTCCATTAGCACAGCTATCAATTATTATAACATGGTTTTTGGGTCCATTAGCACAGCTATCAATTATTATAACATGGTTTTTGGATCCATTAGTATAGCTATCAATTATTATAACATGGTATTTTGGGTCCATTAGTACAGCTATCAATTATTATAACATGGTATTTTGGGTCCATTAGTACAGCTATCAATTATTATAACATGGTTTTTGGATCCATTAGTACTGCTATCAATTATTATAACATGGTTTTTGGTCCATTAGTACAGCTATCAATTATTATAACATGGTTTTTGGGTCCATTAGCACAGCTATCAATTATTATAACATGGTTTTTGGATCCATTAGTACAGCTATCAATTATTATAACATGGTATTTTGGGTCCATTAGTACAGCTATCAATTATTATAACATGGTATTTTGGGTCCATTAGTACAGCTATCAATTATTATAACATGGTTTTTGGATCCATTAGTACTGCTATCAATTATTATAACATGGTTTTTGGTCCATTAGTACAGCTATCAATTATTATAAGATGGTATTTTGGGTCCATTAGTACACCTATCAATTATTATAAGATGGTATTTTGGGTCCATTAGTACAGCTATCAATTATTATAACATGAAATTTTGGGTCCATTAGTACTGCTATCAATCATTATAACATGGTTTTTGGTCCATTAGTACAGCTATCAATTATTATAACATGGTATTTTGGGTCCATTAGTACAGCTATCAATTATTATAACATGGTATTTGGGTCCATTAGTACAGCTATCAATTATTATAACATGGTTTTTGGGTCCATTAGTACAGCTATCAATTATTATAACATGGTATTTTGGGTCCATTAGTACAGCTATCAATTATTATAACATGGTTTTTGGGTCCATTAGTACAGCTATCAATTATTATAACATGGTATTTTGGGTCCATTAGTACAGCTATCAATTATTATAACATGGCTTTTGGGTCCATTAGTACAGCTATCAATTATTATAACATGGATTTTGGGTCCATTAGTACAGCTATCAATTATTATAACATGGTTTTTGGGTCCATTAGTACAGCTATCAATTATTATAACATGGTATTTTGGGTCCATTAGTACAGCTATCAATTATAATAACATGGTATTTTGGGTCCATTAGTACAGTTATCAATTATTTTAACATGGTATTTTGGGTCCATAACCACTGACGGTGTTATGTATTGTACAGCATTATACTAAGAAGGGTGGTATGTATATAACCATGTTAAAGTACGAACAGTGGTACATACCAAAATGTACCATGGTGGGAATTATCTAAATCTGTCATACAATAGTGTTATAAAAAGGTATAAATTAAAAAAACTAGGCTAAATGTTGTTTTTTATCTACCAATTTTGTCATACAATGGATTAAGTCTAGTGTCCTTAACAGTACCATATTAAAGCTAAAATCATGTTTTTGACAACATGTTTCAAAGATGGAGAGCTGCACAAGTGTTTGTCACATGGTGTAATGAAGTCTTGAGAGAATATGTGAAAGGGCATGCAAATAAAATGATGTCTATAAATCCAAAATGAGACGGCATGAATTCATATTCCCACTAGTAATCAGGCTAGTAGTAGTAGACGGCATAAATTCATATTCCCATTAGTAAGCAGGTTAGTAGTAGTAGACGGCATAAATTCATATTCCCACTAGTAAGCAGGTTAGTAGTAACATATTTTATGGCAGTTGACTTTAAATGAAGAAATATTACCATATACATACATGCAAGCAAATATCTACGAATATAAGCTAACAAAAATTTTAAAAATATTTAAACAATGTGTTCAAAAACATTCACTTTACAGAGAAGCAGACATTGATTACATTATGTGTGCCCTTTCTAAATTGTTTATTGTTCTACTTATTAATTCAAACATGCTACATAGACCACTTTATGTGATAGCAGATCTTGTGTATGCAATTTGTAGTTGGATAAGACTGACAAGTAAATATAAAAATAAGGGGGGACTAAACAAAATCAAGATGACAAACTGCACTGGGGATGCACATAAAAGCTGTACGTGTGTATAGTACTGAAATAAATGTCACTAATTCATGCAAAGAAAAAGAGATGCAACTTTCTTATACCAGAATCAAAACATGCTTATAAAAAATATTTAGCTCCCCTGAATTATCAAATATATTTTTCTCCCTTGAATTATTCATCAGTAATGTTCTTTCTGTCTGAAGTGCTAGTTTTCATACAATGGTTTTGTAACAACACTATACAACTACATAACTTTTGAACAAAAATATAGTCTTATTGGTTGTTTAGTTGATGAGCAAATTTTAAAGAAAATTGTTTCTCTGAGAATACACAACCAATCACATTAACATTAGGAATATAAGCCTGCTATCTACCGAATCCAGTTCTACAAACATTCGTCTATTCTGTCCATATCATACAGATAAAGAACCATAACTCTTGCCAATTACCTGCCTTGCCACCACTACATCGCCTGTTTCAAGCGGCACAAACTACCAAAAAGATCCTCACAAAGTGAGGCAGTTGGAATCAAGTATTCTCCGAGAAATATAACTTACTTTAAAATTTGCTTGCTTCTTTAAATACGATCCCCAATCACATTAACATTAGTAGAATAAGTAATTTGTAGAGTGAATGCCGAGCAGCTACTATACTTTGGGTATCCTTCCAGAGATTAATCTCCTGCTTAAAGTAATGCAACATATATGTTCACATGATCCATGACCCACTAGATTCAGATTCTGTCTCTATGAAGCTAAATTACTATGGTAAAACTCAACAAAGCCAAATCTGCTAGCCAAATGTTTTTGTCTCTATGAAGCTAAATCATTAAGGTAAAAGTCAATAAAGCCGAGTCAGACAGCCAAATGTCTTTGTTTCTATGAAACTAAATCATTAAGATAAAACTCAACAAAGCAGAGTCAGCTAGCCAAATGTCTTTGTCTCTATTAAGTTAAATTACTAAGGTAAAACTCAACAAAGCCAAGTCTTCTAGCCAAATGTTTTTGGATCAAAACATTGTCTCCCAACATGAGGCTAGCAGAGACTAATTTTATATGCTAAAATTATCATGAGGCTAACAGAGACTTCTCTAATTTTAGGTGCTAAAACCATCATAAGGCAACTTTGCTTTTTTGATATGTCAGAGTACACCCAGTCTATAACCCAGTCTATATCTCAGTCTATAACCCAGTCTATAACTCAGTCTATAACCCAGTCTATAACTCAGTCTATAACCCAGTCTATAACCCAGTCTATAACCCAGTCTATAACTCAGTCTATAACCCAGTCTATAACTCAGTCTATAACCCAGTCTATAACTCAGTCTATAACCCAGTCTATAACCCAGTCTTTAACCCAGTCTATAACCCAGTCTTTAACCAGTCTATAACTCAGTCTATAACCCAGTCTATAACTCAGTCTATAACTCAGTCTATAACCCAGTCTATAACTCAGTCTATAACCCAGTCTATAACTCAGTCTATAACTCAGTCTATAACCCAGTCTTTAACCCAGTCTATAACCCAGTCTTTAACCAGTCTATAACTCAGTCTATAACCCAGTCTATAACTCAGTCTATAACCCAGTCTATAACCCAGTCTATAACCCAGTCTATAACTCAGTCTATAACCCAGTCTATAACTCAGTCTATAACCCAGTCTATAACTTAAGTCTATAACCCAGTCTATAACTCAGTCTATAACTCAGTCTATAACCCAATCTATAACTCAGTCTATAACTCAGTCTATAACCCAGTCAAGCCCAAACAAGAACAGCATTTTAGAGGTGATATACTGCTTTTCACCTTCATGGTAAGAAATACTTTTGTGGTTTCCTTGACTTGTCTCTGTTCACTTCACTTAAAGCCATGGACAGAATCTTGCATGGCCATGGTTCTCAATCTATTGATAATAGCGAGCATATGACAATTTCAGTAAATAGTTATTAGCCACAATGGCTATTTGTGTCACAAGGATCACTGAGCTATCCAATCTGAAATTACGATAGTTAAGGTCGACAAAAAAGGGCAAGTAACTCACTCACACTTCAAGCTGAGAGTACAGCTACCAGGAAACATGTTCTGTATGATAAAAGCTTCAGTGATGTCCTAAGGGCTTGAACTCTTGAGATGAGCCATATTAAAAACATCAGTTAGTGAAGGTAATACTGGATTTAAACACTCAAGCAGCAGTGATGCTGGAATTGGATCAAGTTTGAATGACTCTGGTGCACTCTTCATCACGATTGTAGGTACTAAATCCATAGAGAAAGGTTCAAATGCTGCTAATGATTGCCACTGAAATTCTGTATCGTAACTGTATGGTGACGATGAGTCAACTGAAATTGTGTTGTCATGCTTATCTCTAATGGTGTGTACTTTGACACGAAAAAATTTTGCAAACAGGTCCAGAAGGTCAACTGGAGAGAAGGGAGTTGGAAGTGTTGTACATTTGTTCCTTGACATTAGCTTGCTAGTAATCTAGAAGAGCTCTTTTTAAATTCAGAAAACTGTTTATGTATTAAAATTAATCCAAATAAATCACAAATTATGAATGAAGAGCTTGAATTTCATACAAAAGGACATGGATTAATGGGGAGGATTATTCCATATGAAATGATATACACAAGATTAAAAGCTGCTGATAACTATTAAGGGGAGGTAATGGGCAAAAGTTATTGCCCTTTTTGTGTATGATATAAACAGAAACGTAGCTTTAACAATTTTTCAGTCATATCGCTACAATTTCTGCAGTGAAGCAGTTTACAGTGATATCTAGCACTGGGGCATCATGCCACAGACAAGATGAGCACCAAGCAATGTAGCTGTTAGTGCCATTTGTTTAAGTCTTTGCTATGACTCGGCCAGAGAATGAAATCACGACCTCCCACTTCTAAAGCAGACGCTTTAACCACTAGGCCACTGGAGCAGTTAATTACAATAAGTAACACATCAAAAACTTGAAAATGCATAAAATTCATTATTGCAAGTGTTTCTTGTAAAATAAACAAAAACAACATAGCAGAGAATATTTTCACTTAAATTTGTTTATATAATTATTGCATTAACAGTATATGCTAGGGTATGTCTCTTAAGTGTTTTGTTTGTTTTTTATGGTTTAACGCCATTTATCAGCACAATATAGGCTATACATGGTGGCCAGTATTAATGGTGGAGGAAGAACCCGGAAAACCCCGGAAAGAACCACCGACCCACGAGAAGCTACTGGCAAGCTTTCTAACATACCCACATTGGCCGAATCTGAGACTCGAATCCACGCAGACAGAGGTGAGATGGCAGTGATCCTTAACCGACAGCGCTTTAGACCACTCGGGGCCCCTGACATGTTAGTGTATTACCAAAATGTGAGAAGATCTCTCAAAAGATTTTGGTGTATAATATGAATCTTATTTAACTTTGTACTTTGATCCAAATGTAAAAAAGATCAATAAAGGTGTTATGTGACTTCATAAGCAATAGTATCTGTGAAAATGATCTAAGACAAACGTTACACAAAATTTGACCAACTTTTCACTGTAATAGCATTGTGAAACACTAGCTTAATGCGACTTTATTAGTAATAGTGTAGTAATAATGTAGTAATAGCATAGTAATAATATAGTAATAGTATAGTAATAGTGTAGTAATAGTGTAGTAATAGCATAGTAATAATATAGTAATAGTATAGTAATAGTATAGTAATAGTGTAGTAATAGTAATAGTGTAGTAATAGTGTAGTAATAGAATAGTGAGAAATGATCTAACCTCTAATCAATGTTCAAATGATACACAGTGAGGCAATATCAATGTCATGCATAAAATGACTAAATATCAGTGATTAACAGATACCATATTTCTTCTAATATACATGCCTAGGCATTACAATTTTCTAACATAAGTAAATATAGAATACGTAACTAAATCAGGCTTCTGATTACCAATTTTTTAAGACTGGTCAGTCATAAATCCATTCTGAAATAATAATATCGGCTTAAACAAGCTATTTCTATTTGCCATTGAATTTCATCCAACTAAACCTTTAAGGTAATTATTGTGATGTTTCTTCTCTATATGGCATTTCTGGGAAGGTCCTAAAAACCAGAAGAAGTATTAAGTGGACAATTTAGCTTTATTTTCATCGTCAAGAAAAGTAAAGAAGCATTTTGCTAGGAAATAATAGGTTATTTCTTAAAAGAAATATGGTAATTTTCTACAGGATTAATGCTAAAATGCAGTTTAGTAAGAAGATATTTAAAGCGTGTTATTCTTTAGTTTCTGTAATACCTGAGTATTCATACGTTGGATCTCGAAGCGGGACGTTCTCACGTTTCTCTGGTATTTAGAAACAATAATTAGAAAACAAAGGAACATGCAAACGCATGACTTTTGTTAATAAATTTAAAATTCACACAAAACTGGTAGTCATGAAGAACTAAAAATTTCACGCAAATGCCTTCTGCCTCCAGTCTAGATTATTGGGAGTCATGCTGAATTCAAAATTATGATGAGTCATGAAGAACAATGCACTTACTACCATTTTGATGTAGCGCTGGGACATTATGTCGCAGACATGTAGCATGATGTGCCACCCAATCACATTATCCTGACGCCAGGTCAAATAGTCCTAACACTAACCTCTTAATGCCAAGTGTAAAGCGAGGCAGATTGTACCATTTTTGTAAGTCTTTGGTATGACTCGGCTGAGGATCGAACCCACGACCTCCTTCATCTGAGACGGATGCTCTAACCACAAGGCCACCAAAACAGTCAGGCCATCTTGACTAATTCTCTCTATATTTCCCTCCTTTCACCCTTTTTGACAGATGGCAGGTTATTTTTCTTGATATTTTGAATTTAGCATGATTGTCAATAATTTGCAATTTATTAGGGCAAGTTATTTGTAATTTATGAAAGGAATTTATTGGTAATTTGTGAGTGTGGTTGTGAAATTTATGAGTGTAATTTATGTTTATTTATAAGTGTACATTTTGTGCAATTTATTAGTGTAAGTTATATGTAACTTATGAAAGTGATTCATGTGTAATTTTTGATTAACTCTAATTTATCATTGTAATTTATGAGGTTAATTGTGTAATTGTGTAATTTATGTGTAATTTATGAATGTAAGTGTGTAATTTGTGCGTGTAATTTATGAGTGCAATTGTTTAATTTGTAAGTAATTGTGTAATTTATGTTTAATTTATGAGTGTAATTGTGTAATTTGTGAGTGTAATTTATAAGTGTAATTAATGTGAAATTCATGACTGGTGTTTCATGAGTGTAATGCTAGATTCATTTTTGTTTGCTTAATATGACAAACAAATGTGCAGATACATACAGCATGTTATGCCACATGTTTTGTTCCAATTCAACCGTGTAAATGTTTTTGACCATGCTAGTTATGATTTTGGATCATATTTTTTTTTTGGTCAATGATTGTCCATTACCTCAATAACAGGAACAGCATTTCTGTGCTGTCTGCCATGTTAGTCTGTTTCACCAGCAGTCCCATTTCAAGTTTGACAGGAGCATTTCTTGCCAGTGCTATTGCACCTGATGCCAACATTATATGAAGGACATCAATATCCTCTCTGTCTGTCAGTACTCTGTCATAAATGTCCTCTCTGTCTGTCAGTACTCTGTCATAAATGTCCTCTCTGTCTGTCAGTACTCTGTCATAAATGTCCTCTCTGTCTGTCAGTACTCTGTCATAAATGTCCTCTCTGTCTGTCAGTACTCTGTCTTACATGTCCTCTCTGTCTGTCAGTACTCTGTCATAAATGTCCTCTCTGTCTGTCAGTACTCTGTCATAAATGTCCTCTCTGTCTGTCAGTAATCTGTCATAAATGTCCTCTCTGTCTGTCAGTACTCTGTCATAAATGTCTTCTCTGTCTGTCAGTACTCTGTCATAAATGTCCTCTCTGTCTGTAACTCTGTCATAAAAAATAGCTACGGCGTTGCCTTGGTAAGATTACCTACCAGTTTATCTTGATATGTACAACTCTTAGCACAATTGCATATGTAATCACATTGGCTGACTTTCCAAGAATTTCAGATTTCAGTATAACCCATGCTAAAGCTAATGGAATTGGGTATATTTTGATGTAGAAGATAAAACTACTTAATTTGAGTTTAAATTTTCATTATAGTTATCATGCGCCATTATATAAAACATGCGAGAATTTTATTTCTTCTGCAACACTTCTCAATCTTTAAATTTGAATTCTTGCAGGAGTTACTGTGGAATGGGAGGAAACCTACAAACATATAGCTGGGATGCAAAATGTGTTTGAAATGCAGACAAGAATTATGTATTTGAATTGGGGACAACAGTCATTTGTCAGAATGAGAAAAAAAGTCATGTGCTTGAATGGGGACACCAGTTTTTTTAGAATGGGGACAACACTCATTTATGAGAATGGAGATTAAAGTTAGAATGGAAGTAACAGCCATGTGGTTGAGGAGTTCTGAGTATTAACAATAATTAAACTTCCCTAAATACCATTTTATCAGCTCCACTTGAATATCCATGGTTCTCTCCACCATGCAATGTGGAGCAAGATTTTGCTTTGACCTGGTTGACTCGTTTTAATGCCTGGGAAGAAGATAAAGTTGCTCTCTGTTTGTCAATCAATGAACAATCAGGTAAACTCAGCATATACTCAAAGTTCTATAATGCATTGCTAATTAAAATACCTGTTTGGAATTCAAGTGGTCAACACAAATTACTTGTTTGAAATTCAAGTGGTCAACACAAATTACCTGTTTGAAATACCTGTGGTCAACATAAAATACTTGTTTGAAATACATGTGGTCAACACAAATTACTTGTTTGAAATTCAAGTGGTCAACACAAATTACCTGTTTGAAATACCTGTGATCAACATAAATTACATCCATCTTTATTGTTCAATATATACAACAGGACTAAATAGCTTACTTAGCTTAGGGTTATTAATTAGAAACTGTACTGATATGTGTTAAATAATACCAATATGATTTACCATACATACCTACTTAGAAGTCTAGTCCAACTGTAAATTAGTCTGTGATATAAAGCCTTTGGAACATCAGAGACTATGTTGTTCTCCCTAGTGATAACATCTAACGTACTGCGTAGACTAGTGATAACATCTAACGTACTGCATAGACTAGTGATAACATCTAACGTACTGCGTAGACTATTGATAACATCTAATGTACTGCGTAGACTAGTGATAACATCTAAGGTACTGCGTAGACTAGTGATAACGTCTAAGGTACTGCGTAGACTAGTGATAACATCTAACGTACTGCATAGACTAGTGATAACATCTAACGTACTGCGTAGAATCAGATCTTACAGTATATAATGTGAAAACAGATTGGGGTTTATGACGTTTGCAGCTGGATCTGACTTATACACAAGTATGTACAGTACCTGACTTATACACAAGTATGTACAGTACCCGACTTATTTACACAAATATGTACGGTATCTAACTTATACACAAGTATGTACAGTACCTAACTTATTTACACAAGTATGTACAGTACCTGACTTATACACATGTATGTACAGTACCTGACTTATACACAAGTATGTACAGTACCTGACTCGGACACAAGTATGAACAGTACCTGATTTATGTATGCTGTCAAATACTGTTTATACAATTTTTCTTTCTGCTTTGAATGAGTCCCAAATCATGTCTTTTGGAAGAGTTACAATGCTGCACTTCAAATTAAAGTTGTCAAGATGATTTGTTTGTCAAGAATAACCTGGTCACTATGTCTCATCACATGTGTATGGTAGGTCAATTATAATAGGTTCTTATGTTACACATGTGTATGGTAGGTCAATTATAATAGGTTCTTATGTTACACATGTGTATGGTAGGTCAATTATAATAGGTTCTTATGTTACACATGTGTATGGTAGGTCAATTATAATGGGTTCTTATGTTACACATGTGTATGGTAGGTCAATTATAATAGGTTCTTATGTTACACATGTATATGGTAGGTCAATTATAATAGGTTCTTATGTTACACATGTATATGGTAGGTCAATTATAATAGGTTCTTATGTTACACATGTGTATGGTAGGACAATTATAATAGGTTCTTATGTTACACATGTATATGGTACGTCAATTACAATAAGTTCTTATGTTACACATGTATATGGTAGGACAATTATAATAAATTCTTAAGTTACACATGTTCAACAACTATGTAATTCAGCACATATTCAATGGAAACAATTTGCACAACTCTAATAAATTATGTCAATAATAACGTTTCTAAACTTTAATTGGGGATACGGTTTTGCCAGGTAAATGCAATAAATGTTGCACAATAAATAGTCTTAACTATGAATAATCAATCTGAACCAAGGATATTTTATTTTGTGTTCTTTTTTTATGACATTTAATGTCATATTAATTAATCATAATTCATATTAATTAATCATAATTCATATTAATTAATCATAATTCATATTAATTAATCATAATTCATATTAATTAATCATAATTCATATTAATTAATCATAATTCATATTAATTAATCTATTAAGCTATTCATTAGTTTATAATTTTATAATCCAGATTCTATTCCAATTTTAGTATTTAAAGATTGGATGGGCATTTTGCAGCCCATCAACCCATTCACGTTTGTCTAAATTCATGGCAATAGTAAGCATTACTGGTTTATTAATGAATTTTCAATGAGTACGATATATGGGGAATTTAATGTGCCTTTGTAATTAGAGCATTTATAATTAGAATAATTATTAGGACTTTGCATTTCTCCCCAACCCAGTACCAATTTGTTCTTAAAATGGCTAAAATAATGTTAAAGCCTTTAATAAAATGAAGCAAAAAATGAAAATCAACATAAATTTTAAACAAAGATAAATTCGTTTATCGACAAAACTGAAAGGACACTTTACACATGTTGGATAAAAAATAATATTTACTAATTCCATAGTTGAATTAATTTTTTAGCACAAATTGTCATTCAGATGTGTATGTACACCTAGTGTTCCTAGAAGGTGATATTCGGTTTGAAGTTATCACATTAATGACTGGACATTTCTGTATCTGGAAAGTTTGCTCAAACCTGAGCCTCCTTTGTCATCTGGAACTTTTGTTCACATTTTGTTTTAGGATTTTTCAGGCACTGTGTTGCAGAAATCATTTTTTTATTTCTGTTTTGACATTGTGTCAGTGAACAAGACTAGTATCAGACCAGTTTTCTTGTGTTTGATTTGTTGTTGTTACTGTTGTTGTTGTTGTTGCTGTTGTGTGTGTGTATGTATGTATGATTAGGATTTTTAACGTAGCTTTAAAAAATTTCAGTCATATCGCTATGATGTCTGCAGTGAGGCAGTTTATAGTGATGTCCAGCACTGGGGCAACATGCTGCAGACATGTAGCATGATGTCCCACCCAGTCACATTATCCTGACACCAGGCAGACCAGTCCTAACACTAACCTCTTAATGCTGCGCTCCAAGCGAGGCAGTTGTTAGTACCATTTCTCTAAGTCTTTGGTATGACTCGGACTGGGATCGAACACATGACCTCCTGCTTCTGCAGTTGTTGTTGTTGTACTTTTGATCTTTCTTATTCGAGCAAACTGGTGTTTTTCTTATTTGTAGAGGAACACATATTAATAATGTCTGCTTTTATACAGATATATGCATATGTTTAAGATTGTAACAGGCAGCTTTAAATGATAGGACCTTTTGAAAACTACGAGATCGTAAACTGGTACACAAAATTTTGCATTGTACATTATTTAATAGACTGGTACACAAAATTTTGCATTGTACATTATTTAGTAGACTGGTACACAAAATTTTGCATTGTACATTATTTAGTAGACTGGTACACAAAATTTTGCATTGTACATTATTTAGTAGACTGGTACACAAAATTTTGCATTGTACATTATTTAGTAGACTGGTATACAAAATTTTACATTGTACATTATTTAGTAGACTGGTACACAAAATTTTGCATTGTCCATTATTTAGTAGACATTTTCTAATTTGAATGGAGTCAAATTGCACATGCATCTTTTAATGCCTGTAATAAGAAAAATAAGTGTATAATGGTTTTTAATATTCAAAGAAAAAATATTAAATTTCAAGACATGTTGGGTCCATTTATAATATCTATTTTTACAATTCTGCGAAAACTAAAATCATTTTTCAGTTCAATATATAAGCATTGTTGATATTTTTGAAACATATTTTTGGTCTTTCTTTCATTATTTAGGCCACAAGTAGATCTCTCTGAAACAGAGTTTACTTTGATTAAAAGAATCTTTCTTTTTCCAAGTGATAGACATTCAGATTTTTAATTTTTGAATTCAAAGAGAGTCATTTCTCAGACCATCTTGTCTATTTGTTTGCAATGCTGTACATCAAAAAAGTAGAATTTCCTTTAGTATTGTATGCATAGATGAAATTCTTTAAATATAACCTACAACGGTGTGACAATTAGTCAAATATTTTGGTTCATTTACTTGAGAAAAGGCTGATTGCTTTGCAAGATTTTGTCATTTTTCAGACTTTTAACCTAGTTTGTGAATAAAAGTAAAGATATCCGAGTTGTTTTTTTTCTCAGATACATAGTACTGCATATCAAGATTAAATTAAGAGAAATATATAGACTTGAGATAAATTGCAAAGCTCTAGCAAAGCAACAAACATAGCAAAAAAAAATAACTATTGCATATACCTGCTACATGTTACAATGAAATATGACATTTATAGGAAGTGTTATCTAAAAGATGACACGAAATAATGCTGTCATTTTGTTTCAGATGGGCTTTAGAATGTTGCATAGTTTGTAGTACTTTCTACATCTGAAACGTCTCTATGAAATAAAGGAATATTTTCAAACTGAATTATGCTTTGTATGCTGTTTTGAGTTACGGCGATGGGCTCAACAGCAAAAGGCTTACCTTTTTTACTGAAGAAGGTTCCGCTAAACTTCTTTTTTATGTGCTTTCTCTTACAACAGCAGTAAATGGCAAGTGCTACTAGCGAACAAAAGACGATAATGCCAATGATTGTACCAGCTGCCCTGCCAGGACTAAAAATAAATGAATAAAGAAAAAATAAATCAAAACTAGATTAACTCCAAATGCATACCATTATAAATCAACAAATCTACAAAAATATTTAAAATAAAATTGGCTCATTTTACAGTAATGCAATACAGTGGAAAGAAACCTGCCTCCACTCCACTACTATTCAAGTAGGCTCTTTGACTCGCTTTGAGATTTGCTATTCAAGTAGGCTCTTTGACTCCACTTGAGGTTTGCTATTCAAATAAGCCATTTGACTCACTTGAGGTTTGCTGTTCAAATAGGAGCTTTGACTCCACTTTGAGGTTTTCTATTCAAGTAGGCCCTTTGACTCACTTGAGGTTAGCTATTAAAATAGGAGCTTTGACTCCACTTGAGGTTTGCTATTCAAGTAGGCTCTTTGACTCACTTTGAGGTTTGACTCCACTTGAGGTTTGCTATTCAAATAGGAGCTTTGACTCCACTTTGAGGTTTGCTATCCAAGTAGGCCTTTGACTCACTTCAGGTTTGCTTATCAAAAAGACCCTTTGACTCAATTGAGATTTGCTATTCAAGTAACCCATTTGACTCGAGATTTGCTATTCAAATACGCCATCTGACTCACTTGAGGTCTGCTGTTCAAATAGGAGCTTTGACTCCACTTGAGGTTCACTATTCAAGTAGGCACTTTGACTCCACTTGAGGTTTGCTATTCAAGTAGGCCCTTTGACTCACTTGAGGTTTGCTATTCAAGTAGGCCCTTTGGCTCCGCTTAAAGTTCACTCACTATACTTTACATGTTTACTTAAACGTTATAATACAGTCCACTATGGCCAGAACTTGATAAAAAAAATAAAATGATTATTTTTGTTTGAACAAATTGCAACATTCCAGTTGATAACACATGCTCAATACAGTAAACATTGCATCCCTTGTTGTTAATTATGGACCGACTTTGCATATTTGCTAAATATGGCTTAGTGACCTCATCACCTGGTAGCTGATATGGTGATACAAGTGCCTGACAAACAATACAATGGGAAGGAATCCATGTTATCTATATGCTAAAATCCCTGCTCCAATTCATACCATCTTTATACTACATTCTTTGTCTCCGAAAATGAATACAGCATCATACTTTAATGTTACAATGTTCACACCCTTAAACACTGGATTCTGCTGATAATGACCATTCCAGAAAAACAAATACAGTTGAACCCGGTTATGTCGCCGGCCTAGGGGTTTGCCAAAAAGCGTTGAGATAGCCGATTATCGAGATAAACGAAAACCAATATGGCGGCAATATATTAACATGTGCTTGAAATTTCTTTATGTACATGATGTGCGTTAATAAATGAGAATGTAATGCACGTGTTTTGGAGGGTTTTTTACACAACAGCGTTGCCGCGATTTGTTTGATGAAGCGATCAGAATGCTGTAAAAATGTACATACATGTTTGCTTACAACAAAAGGCATATGTGCACCAACTAATAGCAGAGATTTACCAATATACAAACCACCGTCGATTCTCGATACAAACCTTTATTATATTCTCCAACATTGCAAACAGAAAGATCGCTCACAAAATCACAAAAAACGTGCGGGATGTAGTTCATTTTTACAAAAAGCTACAATATTATTTATGCTGTCTAAAACAGTTTCATCTCCTACAAAAGAACCATACCGTCGAATTTTCTGTAGCATTTCTACCACCTCACCAGCTGAAGGAATTGGTTCCAAATCTTCATCCGCATCTTCTTCATCTTCTTTGTCATTGCCGCATGCAAATGTGCTTGCCTGTGCTGACTGCACACTTGATACAATGTCTTCATCGGTGATCACGCCATCAGTAACGTCTCTGTCGATTTCTATGTAATCTCGTAATTCCTGGACGGTGATGGCTAACCATGTTCTTGCAAAATAGGATCTCCATTCCCACGAAAGAAACTTACACGAATCAACACCTGGAAATATTGGACCGTATATATTACTGTAGCATAAGTTAACACCCATTATAGGGATTCTTTCACTCCTGTATTTTGAGAAATAATTATTTTTAATTATGCAAAACTTGTTTATTTGTTGTTTGCTATTTCTTCTTGCGGAGTTTAAGTCTCTGTAACCGTAACACGGGATTGATGGCAAAAGAAAAAGATCAATGAGTAAAATGCACAAATATTATTTACACCGCCTGGATTTATGTTTGGTGACATACTCCTTCTTCAAAATATCACAGCCAGTTGTAAATTAATTGACGAACTTTGCCTTGATACATACATCATAGAACATCTGTTTTAACTTTTTATCATATCTCAGCCAACAAACTGAAGGATTAGCCATTCCATTAATTTTATCTGACAGTTCTATTCGTGTCTTCAGAAGTCGGCCAGTTGTAGGTATAGTACGGTAGCATGATTGTTTCTCACAGCATACAGTACTCGGCCCAGATGTCAGCATAAGCAGATTATGATGTAACAATGCACTGCTATGATGGGGTTGTCGATACAAACAAAGGATCATTTGTGTACTGATTGATTCCATAGCCGGCGATTGGTCATGGGGATCTAGATAACCGATGTTAAGTGGCAAATTTGGCCCTCTTTTGTGCTCGAGATATTAGGGTTCGGCGACATAAAAGAATCGACATAACCAATGAGAAAATGCTAAGACAAAGAGAGAATTTGGCAATTCCACTTCAAAAACGTCGACTTAATAGGGTTGGCGAGTTAACCGAGGTCCAGATAAGTGGGTTCGACTGTATATATAAGGTCAGATATGAAGGTAAACTGAGATGGGATTCCCCATATCTGTCTGTCAGGAGCAGGTTTTCATTATACTGATGTGTCAGCTTAAACAGGTTTAACTATAATAAGGCAGGATTTAGTAAAAAAAAAAACATACTCATCAAAGAATCCGCAGCAATTCTGTTCACCTTCTTCCCCACAGCAGTACTCATAGCTGTCCGACTGATCCTCCATCGGGCAAACAAAGTATCCATACGTGTCGTTCTTCAAGTCAATGACGTTAATACATACTGTTGGCTCTGTTATTAGTAAAAGGAATAAACATCAAAATCTTTCCTTTTCATCTAAAAGAAAAAAACTGTGCAATTCAAGAAAACTTTAAATTTACAGAAATTTATTTCACAATCCTGTTATGAATTGATCCATGAAAATCTACTTGTACTAAAAGGCAAGCTATACCAAAAACAAATATAGATTAGGTAATGTAATCAAAGATTAAAGACTAACTTAATTCAAAAGTTCCTTTAAATATTTATAAACACTGATCCATCTTTATAACCAGTTACCCTATTCTTTATAACCAGTTACCCTATTCTTTATAATCAGTTACCCTATTCTTTATAATCAGTTACCCTATTCTGAGTCACCATAAGAAATCTCGCTGGTATGGTGATTTTACACAACAGTCCCTCAAAGGGACTCATTCTTACAAACCAATTTCAGGAAACCATGACATGACTTTTTCTTTATACTGTCAAGGGTCAAAATCATCTCTCACATTAATAAGCAAATAACAAGAATTTTGAATTTACTGCTGTTTTACCAAATGTAACTGTGGCATCATTTACATATATGACCAACACAATATCTTACGAAGTCATTTGGTGAAAGCCACATGGGATTGTGACCATCCATTCTGGAAAAGTAGCTATAACAATTTATACAGGATGGATTGCTGACTGGGCATCACAAGAATTTTTTCCTAAATGACCAACTAAAAGTCTTTGCGAAACAATCTATGTTAATCTGACAATCTAGAAAAAACAGTGGTAACAAGACTTTCAAGATGGCTGTCTTGGCAGACATAATACCTATAAGACCAGTACCATTCTCATTTAGAATCAATTAAGAAGTCTTCGGATTATTATGACTTTCAATTAGAATCAATTAAGAAGTCTTCGGATTATTATGACTTTCAATTAGGGAGAAGTAGCAACAATAATTTTAGTATGGTTGCCTTCACAGCCATACTGAAGACCAAATTGCCAACATTTTCATTTACCTATCTAGACTTCTGATAAAATAACACATATTGATATGGCTTTCCTTTCTAAAAAAGTAGCCATGACAACAGTGTATCCATACTGAATGTCAAATTTTTATCTAGAACCAGCAAGACATCAAAATAAGTCTTTAAGTGAAAAATCCCATGATAATATGGCTGTCTATATCGGATAAGATTTTCAACAGCGCTCCATTGATGGCCATAGTGGATGTACGAGTGCCACATGGTACTAGTTTTCCTAAAAACCAACCAGACATTGGGAAGAATGTGTATGTGAAGTTTTATAACATTGGGTCAAATGTGTATGTGAAGTTTTATGGCATTGGGACGAATGTGAAGTTTTATGGCAAGTATTCTAGGAAGAGTGGCAATAACAAACATGTGCTGAAAAACAGACAAAAGGAAACAAGCAGTTGCATAAGCAAACAAGACATGGCCTATATCCAATAGAGATAACTAGGGTAAATTTACTCGAGTATATACAGTATGGTAAATTTACGTGAGTATATATGGTATGGTAAAATTTACACAAGTATATATGGTATGGTAAATTTATGTGAGTATATATGGTATGGTAAATTTACATGAGTATATATGATATAGTAAATTTACATGAGTAAATATGGTATGGTAAATTTACATGAGTAAATATGGTATGGTAAATTTACATGAGTAAATATGGTATGGTAAATTTACATGAGTATATATGGTATGGTAAATTTACACGAGTATATATGATATGGTAAATTTACATGAGTATATATGATATGGTAAATTTACGTGAGTATATATGGTATAGTAAAATTTACACAAGTAAATATGATATGGTAAATTTACATGAGTAAATATGGTATGGTAAATTTATGTGAGTATATATGGTATGGTAAATTTATGTGAGTATATATGGTATGGTAAATTTACATTAGTATATATGATATGGTAAATTTACATGAGTATATATGATATGGTAAATTTACATGAGTAAATATGGTATGGTAAATTTACATGAGTATATATGATATGGTAAATTTACATGAGTATATATGATATGGTAAATTTACGTGAGTAAATATGGTATGGTAAATTTACATGAGTATATATGATATGGTAAATTTACATGAGTATATATGATATGGTAAATTTACATGAGTAAATATGGTATGGTAAATTTCCATGAGTATATATGATATGGTAAATTTACATGAGTAAATATGGTATGGTAAATTTACATGAGTAAATATCATATGGTAAATATACAGATAACAAGCCAGAACTACATAAGAACAGATGGTATGCAGTCAAACCTGGTTATCTTAATTATGTCTTAGACAACATTCCCTCTAAGCGAGACTGGTAGATGTGCGAGATTGGTAGATGTGCGTGCTATGCATGCTGCATTGTGAAGCACTATGGTGACTTGAGCAAAATTTAATGTTGGATTGACAATGCATGGGTATGTCTGAGCAGCTGCAAGGTCATGCACACACACAGCTTAGAGGAAACGTTGGTCTTGGGTGTAAAAGCAAAGCATTGCATAACCGGGACCCAAAATATCAGGGTTCATAAAAAAAACATAATTTTAAAGTTGTTTCTGACCTTTCTTTGTCTCTTACTCTTAAATCTAGTGGAACAATGCCAAAAAACAGGTTGTAATTTTAAGAATAATAATTGCTTTATTTGACTAGTTTTAATTTAATAAGTGTTGCAATTTCATAACATTTTTAACAGAATCTAGAATCCAGCTATACATAGCAGATACTACAAAAAGAACAGTGTTGTTAATAAATTACGAGTGGCTACACTTGCTCACTGAAAAAAAGGTACTCTATTTTCTCTATTAATTCCAGTCTATTAATTCCACAGTCAATGTATATTTTGCAGTGAGCATATCATAGTTTTAATATTCCTCAGCAAACAAAATAACCTTACCAGAAATACCAAATTATCTAAACCTGCCCACCCCTATGTAGGCAAAATGGATTTGCTTCATGTCTGTGCAGCATGGCAGAAATACAGTATACTTTTACCAACAGCTGCCATGAATATACAGATATTATTTTTTCTGCCTCTACCTCCCTCCTCCTAGGAGAAAAATCAAGCTGACTGAATATTTCTTTATGGAGCAGTCTCTGAGTCTCCTGGAGTATGGAAATTTGATAGGTGGCAACCTGATTATTCTTGTAGATTTCAACTTTCACTTTGACTGTCCTGGTAACCCATACACATCAAAACTCCTAGATTCCATTCGTGTTTTCAACCTTAAACAGTCAGTTTACTAACCCACCCATAAACATGGTCACATTTTAGACTGGATTCTGACTAGAACTGATGATAATATTCTATGGTCCACCCTTGTATCCCACGAACTTGCATCAGATCACCTCTGCATTATATGCCATCTGGATATATCAGTCCCTAACCCTCCATCGTTATTAGCTACTAAGAGACTAAGAGAAACCTCTGTATGATAAATAGAACCAAACTAATGCATAACATCCAAGAAAACGTAACAACTTTGAATTTCTTACCTCCTACAGCAGAACAACTCGATAACTGCCTGCGTTCATTGCTTGAAAAACATGCACCAGCCACCAAGTGCAGAGTATCAATTAAAAAGTGCTCTCTGTGGTATAGCAGTGTTAGGACCAGCTTTGCACTGCTAAAAGACACCACCGTAAAGCAGAGAGGCTTTGGCTTTCCACCACTCACTATTCTTAAACAAATCTATGAGGCCGTGAAGAAGAACGTCACAAACATACCACATTTAGCTAAATTATCCCGCTACAGTACTAAGATCATGGAGAGTTCCAGCTGCAAAGAGCTCTTCGAGATAACTAACAAACTAATGTTAAGGAACAAATGTTCACCACTTTCAACTACCTTCTCTCCAGTAGACCTTCTGGACCTATTTGCGAATTTCTTCTGTGACAAAGTACAAACCATTAGAGATATGCTTGACAACATAATTTAAATTGACTCGCTCATCGTCACCATACAGTTGCAATACAGAATTTCAGTAACAACTATTAGCAGCATTTGAACCTGTCTCTATGGATTTAGTATTGACAATCGTGATGAAGAGTGCACCAAAGTCAGGTGCACTTGATCCATGTCCAACATCACTGCTGCTTGCGTGCTTAGATCCAATATTGCCTCCACTAACTGATGTTATTAATACCTCTCTCTCTCCCAGGGAATTCCCATCATTTTTCAAAACTGCCATTCAGCCTCTGCTGAAGAAACCGACTCTTAACTCTTGATTTAAAGAACTACCACCAAAATTTCTAATCTCCTGTTCATATCTAATATATGAATCTTGAAAAATCTTGAAAAAAATTGTTGTTCTAACTCAACTTGTATCTCATTTGATTTCAAACAGTCTTTCTAGCAATGTACAGTCTGCATAGCGCCCTTACCACAGTATGGAAACTACTCTTCTGAAAGTAGTTAATGACATTCTCTCTGCTTTGGATAGTAGAAAGATTACAGTCCTCATCCTTCTTGATTTGTCTGCAGCATTTGACACAATAGACCATGAAATATTACTTTACGATCTCTAGCATGTATTTGACATTCAGAATACAGCCTTACAGTGGTTCAAGTCCTACTTAGTTAACAGGACAGAAATTGTATCTGCAGATGAAATACACTTCAGCCTAATTGGTCTATGTTGTGGTGTTCTACAGGCTCTGCTCTTGGACATGTTCTCTTCATTCTTTACAATGAGCTGCTCTCAAGTGTCATAGATCATGACCCAGTATCTCACCAATTAAATGCTGATGGTACCCAAATATACAAGTCTAGCCACCCAACTGAAGTTGATGCTACCATCCAAGGTGTAGAGAGGTGCATTTCTAAACTCATGGATGACATGTAACAAGCTGCAGACAAATGATGATAAACCTGATCACAACACAAAGACTTTATCATTCACATCCTTTACCTCAAACAATAAATATCAGCACCACCACCATTAAATTCACACGGTCAGTACATACCTAGGTGTTATTCTGGACAGTACTCTTACAGTGAAACAACATGTCATGAACATTTGCAAGGCTGCATATCTTGAGCTGAGACGCATCAGCTCCATTTGCAAATATCTTTCAGTTGATGCCACTAAAACACTTGTCTTCATTAGTACTTTCAAGACTGGACCAGTGTAACTCAGTTCTGTCTGGTTCATCTCAATATCTACTCCAGAAACATCAAAAAGTTCAAAACACAGAAGCTCGGATCATTATTATAGTACCACGATCAGAGCACACCCCGTTGCTCTGTACCCTATACTAGCAATCCATTCAATCCAGAACCAAACACAACATTTGTTCTCTGTTCTTCTGTTCACTGAATGACTCCAGTCCAACATACCTATCTAGCTTCACCCATGTGTACACACCAGCAAGATACTTATGCTCTTCTTCTGACAATCATTAACACAATAACGCTACCTAGCATACATTTACACCATTAACACATCTTAAAATGGACTGCTCCAGTTATAATCTGAAATCAAATTAACTAATTCTAATCTGCCATAAACTAAATCAGAGTGTAAAAAAAACAATTGCATACAGCATGAATTCTAAAAATAACATTTACCCATGATAATATGATCTCTCAAAATACATGTTTCGCAAAACAAACAAAATGTTGATCTTAAAAGAGCAAAATGTCTATTTTTCAAAACAAACAATAAACCAAATTGTCCTTTTTATGACAAAACCTTGTTCTATGACAAAATCATGATTCTGTTCTATTTTTGACAAAATCCCATTTTTTAAAATGAAAAAGTCCTGTCCTATTTATGCTAAAAACTTTTCTATTTATGAAAAAATTCTGTTCCTTGTATGTACAAATGATAAGTTGATGTGAAGTGATCCTGATTTACACAAGATTAGACAGAAGGACTTTACAAGTTAAAAGCTGAGAGGTTAAATTTAGACAAAGTGTAAATGATTTTCCATGCTTTACGCAACACATGTAGTTGAGATAAACAAAGATGTATTCCAATTCAGATATGAGTGACTTTAAAGGGTTCAGTACAAGTGATAACGAAGGGTTTATTGGATCATTTTTAGAAAATGGATCAGATATTGATGTTAGTCACATTTCAACACCAGATGCAAATGATTTTTAATCGGATAACAAGACAGATGTAGTCCGACTTGCTCAATGGAATGAAGACCTTGCTGTGTTCGAGACCAAAGATTTTGATTCTCATGTTGGTTCAACAATCTAGCTTGGACCACTAAGCAATAAGAGATTTGTTTCTCAAGTTTTGTTCGGAATGTCAGGTGGAAAAGCTTGTGAGAGATAAAAACAATTTTGCCAAGAAAATAGAGACCAAAAGCAAGACATGAAATGGTTTTGAAATCAGCATCACATAAGTATGGGCATATCTTGGAATATACAACATCATCATTTATATGTGGATAACAACTGTTTTGAGAGGTACCACTCTCAACATTGTCATTAGTGTGTGCATTTCATTCATGTTTTTAAATGTTCATATGTAAATATTGGATTTATTTTGTGGCATTCAAAACAGTTTACATGACTGGGATTTCTTGTATGATGGGATGTAGGGATATATAAAGTGGAAACATATGAATAACATACTATACAAGGTAAGCTGTTTTTTATTTCACTGAATCCAGCAAAAAATGATAGCACTCAGTAGTCTCAGTAACTGATATGATAGCACTCAGTGTTAGTCACATGTGCAATAGCAATACTAATAATAATACTAATAATAATACTAATAACAATACTAATAGCAATGTCACAGAATTAGGCGAAAATTTGAACTGATTTTTGTTGTACTTGAATTGCAAACGAAACTCACCATTTTCTTGATTTCGTCGTACACGCATTACCTGGGGTGATTAAGCGGCGTGTAACGATTTGCATGTGCTTAATGTGAATTTACATGGAATCCGGAACTTTAGT
Source organism: Unio delphinus (assembly GCA_029339505.1). Classification (NCBI taxonomy): domain Eukaryota; kingdom Metazoa; phylum Mollusca; class Bivalvia; order Unionida; family Unionidae; genus Unio; species Unio delphinus. The sequence continues at coordinate 4,415,299 of JAQISU010000001.1, read as the reverse complement.
TTCACGTGGTGCACAATAAGCTCGTTGTGATTTATGTTCACCTATAGAGAGTATATAAGGCGAAGTATTTCTCATAATTATTTACGGGAACCAAAATATCTAATCGAAGGTAATCGAAGGATAGATAACCTCGTCTTGCAATCTCCAGCCAAAGGGGTGAGTGTTAAATTTACATTTTGTTTTATTGTGAATTTTATTCAGATTATCATTTCGTATAATGATGCCTTTATTGCAATGAACGTGGAATATTTGGAATTACTAGTCACTATTAGGCTTTAAATGCAATATCGTAATCTACGGCTTAGATTATTTTTGAGACAACTATTATTAGTCTGGTTTTGTTTATTATAGTTGATTCCGGAGATCTAATAACATCGTTGATTCCGTAGATCTGATAACATCTGACAATAGCTGTCACCGTCTGATTCCGTCGTTGATACCGTAGAAGTACATCACTGATAGCGCATCTAATAACATCGTTGATACCGTCTCTGATACCGTAGCTGTTAACGTAGTTGATACCATTTCTGATACCGTAGCTGTTAACACATCTGATACCATCTTTTGATAAACGTCTTTGATATCGTTTGATTTGTTGTGGGACATCTATTGTTTGTTCTGGAACATCTCTGTATAAATATCTGAATGTGCTTGTGCCGTTAATTTGTGCAAACGGAATTGAAGTATCTGTCTGTGTGTCGAACTGTCTGTTCGTCAACATCTGTGTAACGTGTAAATATCCGGAAAGCTAGAAGTCCGAGTGTCGGAGCTGTCTTAGAGTTGTAAAACGTCCGGGTCGACATCTAGGGGAGTGAGGAACCGTTGGTTCTGGTAGATGTTGTATGCTGTCTGAACGTATAACTGTGGTGGATCCCTGAAGGGTAACGTCCGATAATAGTATTGGTCAACCCTCGGTTTTCGGGGAAACTGGGAGACGATTCAACTGTTGCTGAATCGTGCGGTTATACAGGGGAGACACATAGGTGTATTGAAATTGTAATATAATTTAATACATTGTTGTATTTGCATGCTTATGTCAGATCGCAATAATATTTCAAGTGATCACATAGATATCAATAAAAGCTAGCAACTTGATTGAATACAAGTATATGATCGTGCTAGTTATCGCAATCCATCGTGCAATAGATAGTTTGTCGTTTGTGTTTATTTTTTTCGTAAATCATACTTGCATTTATTTAACTTTCATAAAGGATCCTTGGATCTGTGTATAATCCAAGAGATCCCTTTACATCTGAGATTCCTTTTGTATTAATATTTAATTTGTTCATGTATTGTGAATGGTTGTGAGTGTAATTGTGGGTTGAGTGCATGAATTATTGTGTTGTTACATCTGTATTTTTTCATTTATAATTTATTACATAAATTTATATTTTCTTTCACAAATTGTGTTTGTATTGTTCATTTAGTCCACCCTCCTCTCGGTAACAATTCTGTTACAATGGTGTCAGAAGTGGGATCGTTGGATTAAGTGAACTGTCAATCATTTTTGTGAAGGTATACATTTAATGTTTATATTTGAGCGTGACCTTCTGTTAAGATAATACTCTAGTTGGAGTTTATTTTTGTTTAGTTTACCTAGTCCGTGTGTCCAGTATAAACGTGTTTAAAGTATTGGTTTGGTTATATATCTATATTCATATTACAATTGTCATGTCATCCCTTAAGGACTTGGTTGCCTTAGGCAAAGAATTTGGATATGAAGGTGAAAGCCTAAGGAAATTTATTCAAGAAGAACAAGCCCGGGAAAGGGACGAAAGGGTAAGAGCAAGGGAATTAGAAAGGGAAGCCGAAGAAAGGAAAAGGGAATTACATAGGGAATTAGAAAAGGAAAAGGGGGAGGCCGAAGAAAGGAAACGGGCATTAGAAAGGGAATCCGATGAAAGGAAACGGGAATTAGAAAGGGAATCCGAAGATAGGAAATGGGCCTTTGAGAGGGAAAAGATAGAATTAGAGAAGCAGGCCGAAAGGGAAAAGATAGAATTTGAGAGGGAAAAGATAGAATTAGAGAAGCAGCCCGAAAAGGATAGGATAGGATGGGAAATGGAAGCGGAGCAAAAGCGAATAGAGTTAGATGAGAAAGCAAAGCAACGGGATCATGAGCGTAAGGTAGAATTAGCGACATCTGGAAGAGAACACGATTCTGCCTTTAGCAAATTAAGGGGCCCAAAATTACCTCCCTTTGACGATGAAAAAGATAACATGGATAGTTATCTTCATCGGTTTGAGCGGTATGCCGAAAACCAGAAGTGGAGTCAAAATGACTGGGCATTGCATCTTAGTGCGCTTTTAAAAGGTAAAGCGCTGGATGTATACTCTCGACTTCCTAGGGACGATGTGTTTAAGTACGACGTCCTAAAGGAAGCACTTCTCAAAAGGTACGAGCTCACTGAACGAGGATTTCGTAAAAAGTTCAGGTATAGCAAGCCCGATAAGGGAGAAACCTTTGGTCAGTTCACCGTCAGAATTGCGAACTATTTTGAGCGGTGGATTGAATGCGGCAAAGCGGTGAAAACGTTTGAAGGGTTGACTGATTTCTTGCTCAGAGATCAATTATTTAATACAGTTGGGCGAGAATTAGATCAATTTCTGAAGGAGAAAGTCTTCACGAACGTAAAAGATATGGCTAAGCAAGCCGATTTATTTGCCAAAGCTCATGGGGGAACCCAGAACGTGGTTTTGAAAGATTTTAAGTCTGGAAACCAGTCTGTAAGACCTATGCCTAGGGAGCCTGTAAAATCAGCTGAGGTAAAAAGGTCAGTTAAGAATCCAGTTTTTCAGCGTGTGCAATGTTTCTTGTGTAATGCATGGGGTCATGTTCAAAAAGACTGTCCTAAAAGAAAGGCACTTATACATAAGGTAGCAGTGGCTATACAAAGTAAAGGTATATCTGATAACATCGTACAGGTAGAACCTTGTATTCATTCGCTTGGCACGTGTTTATTTCCTGAAGCGCGTGTACCAACCGCGAGAGGGTTTGTCAACGGTCAAGAAGTCGTGGTATTGCGTGACACTGGTTGTACGGGCGTAGTGATCAAACATAGTCTCGTGCAGGATAACCAAATGCTCGGGTGGGAATCCCCATGTATGTTACTTGATCAGACGATGGGTTGCATTCCCGTAGCAAGGATCACAGTAAAAACACCTTTCTTAACGGGAACTGTTGATGCCCTTTGTATGGACAATCCTATTTACGATCTGACGATCGGTAATGTTGAAGGTTCCCGTCTTCCAACCATGGCCGATTTTAAAATACCTTTGGCCCAGGCAGTCGAAACGCGAGCGCAAACACGGCGAGAGAAAACCGCGTTTCATAAATTAATAGTCCCTGAATCGATCTCAGGAATTTCCCGCGATGATTTCAAACAAGAGCAAGAACGTGATGAATCCATCAGAACAATTGTTGAGAAAATCACGTCCGGCGCGATTAAACATTGCAAGCGTGGGGGTAGCTCTAGATTCGTACGCAAGAACGGATTAATTCATAGGGAGTTTAGCGCTCGGGAGGGTAAGAAGTATTGGCAAGTGGTCGTACCCCAGAGATATAGATCTCAAGTACTTAGGGTGGCGCATGAGTCAAGCATGGCAGGACACCTAGGTAAGGCTAAGACCACTAGCAGGGTAGTCGCTGAATTCTACTGGCCCGGTGTTAATGGCAATGTCACACGGTTCTGTAGGTCGTGCGACGTATGTCAGAAAACCGTTTGTAAGGGAAGGGTCACAAGGGTGCCCTTAGGACAAATGCCATTAATAGATACACCGTTTAAAAGAGTGGCAGTAGATATTGTAGGACCAATACACCCGGTTACCGAAAGAAAGAATCGGTACATACTTACTCTGGTTGATTACGCAACCAGATACCCCGAAGCCGTAGTGTTACCAACTATTGAAACGGAAAGGGTAGCTGAAGCATTAGTTGATATCTTCAGTAGGGTAGGGGTGCCAGAGGAAATCCTCACTGATTGTGGTGCCCAATTCACCTCTGACCTCATGGGTGAAATAAGTAGACTGTTATCCATCAAACAGCTAAACACTACCCCATACCATCCGATGTGCAATGGACTGGTAGAGAAGTTTAATGGTACCCTGAAAAGCATGCTGAGAAAGATGTGCGCGGAACGTCCGCAAGACTGGGACCGTTATTTAAACGCTGTTCTGTTCGCGTACCGTGAAGTACCACAGGAAAGTTTAGGGTTTTCACCCTTCGAACTGTTGTACGGTAGGACAGTTCGAGGCCCGATGCGGATACTACGCGAACTATGGACTGGTGACGTCGCGAACGAGGAAATAAAAACGACTTACCAGTACGTGTTAGATCTAAGAAATAAACTTGAGAGTACATGCCAGATGGCACGTGACGAATTGATTAAATCGGGGCGCAGATATGCCAAGTATTACAACCGCAGAGCGCGAAATAGGAAATTTCTTGTGGGAGATCAGGTGCTATTGCTTCTTCCAACGAGTTCGAATAAGTTATTAGTCCAGTGGAAAGGTCCATATGAAGTTAAAGAAGTAAAAGGTGACATGGACTATAAAATTGACATGGACGGGGATTTAAAAACATTCCATGCTAACATACTCAAGTTATACATCAAGAGACAGAGCGACAATGTCAATAAGGGGAGTTGAAAATATAGGTGCAGACTACTTGAGTAGGGCATGATGAGAAATTTGTATGAATTTGCCCAGTAATAAAATCCAGTTTGTAGTATAACCAGTGTAAATGTTGTAAGATATCATCAGTAGTTATTTTTCTTCTATTCTGTGTTAGTTTTAAAAATGTGTACATTTTTATTCTTAGGGGGGAGGTATTGTCACAGAATTAGGCGAAAATTTGAACTGATTTTTGTTGTACTTGAATTGCAAACGAAACTCACCATTTTCTTGATTTCGTCGTACACGCATTACCTGGGGTGATTAAGCGGTGTGTAACGATTTGCATGTGCTTAATGTGAATTTACATGGAATCCGGAACTTTAGTTTCACGTGGTGCACAATAAGCTCGTTGTGATTTATGTTCACCTATAGAGAGTATATAAGGCGAAGTATTTCTCATAATTATTTACGGGAACCAAAATATCTAATCGAAGGATAGATAACCTCGTCTTGCAATCTCCAGCCAAAGGGGTGAGTGTTAAATTTACATTTCGTTTTATTGTGAATTTTATTCAGATTATCATTTCGTATAATGATGCCTTTATTGCAATGAACGTGGAATATTTGGAATTACTAGTCACTATTAGGCTTTAAATGCAATATCGTAATCTACGGCTTAGATTATTTTTGAGACAACTATTATTAGTCTGGTTTTGTTTATTATAGTTGATTCCGGAGATCTAATAACATCGTTGATTCCGTAGATCTGATAACATCTGACAATAGCTGTCACCGTCTGATTCCGTCGTTGATACCGTAGAAGTACATCACTGATAGCGCATCTAATAACATCGTTGATACCATCTCTGATACCGTAGCTGTTAACGTAGTTGATACCATTTCTGATACCGTAGCTGTTAACACATCTGATACCATCTTTTGATAAACGTCTTTGATATCGTTTGATTTGTTGTGGGACATCTATTGTTTGTTCTGGAACATCTCTGTATAAATATCTGAATGTGCTTGTGCCGTTAATTTGTGCAAACGGAATTGAAGTATCTGTCTGTGTGTCGAACTGTCTGTTCGTCAACATCTGTGTAATGTGTAAATATCCGGAAAGCTAGAAGTCCGAGTGTCGGAGCTGTCTTAGAGTTGTAAAACGTCCGGGTCGACATCTAGGGGAGTGAGGAACCGTTGGTTCTGGTAGATGTTGTATGCTGTCTGAACGTATAACTGTGGTGGATCCGTGAAGGGTAACGTCCGATAATAGTATTGGTCAACCCTCGGTTTTCGGGGAAACTGGGAGACGATTCAACTGTTGCTGAATCGTGCGGTTATACAGGGGAGACACATAGGTGTATTGAAATTGTAATATAATTTAATACATTGTTGTATTTGCATGCTTATGTCAGATCGCAATAATATTTCAAGTGATCACATAGATATCAATAAAAGCTAGCAACTTGATTGAATACAAGTATATGATCGTGCTAGTTATCGCAATCCATCGTGCGATAGATAGTTTGTCGTTTGTGTTTATTTTTTTCGTAAATCATACTTGCATTTATTTAACTTTCGTAAAGGATCCTTGGATCTGTGTATAATCCAAGAGATCCCTTTACATCTGAGATTCCTTTTGTATTAATATTTAATTTGTTCATGTATTGTGAATGGTTGTGAGTGTAATTGTGGGTTGAGTGCATGAATTATTGTGTTGTTACATCTGTATTTTTTCATTTATAATTTATTACATAAATTTATATTTTCTTTCACAAATTGTGTTTGTATTGTTCATTTAGTCCACCCTCCTCTCGGTAACAATTCTGTTACAAGCAATACTAATAATAATACTAATAATAATACTAATAGCAATACTAATAATAATACTAATAATAATACTAATAACAATACTAATAGCAATACTAATAATAATACTAATAATAATACTAATAATAATACTACTACTGTATAAAATATACAAGTAAAATAACTACTAATAGGCTGATCATTTACCCAATTTTGAGTTGCCTCCCTTTACATTTAAAATTTAACATGAAAGGATAATGGACAAATATTTATTTATTAAATTTAGTAATTCAAACTATATCTGGTAACATAATGGACACTATGCAAAAATCATCCAATCAAAAAAGAGAGCAAGTGAAGTGGTCCAAGAATGCTGATTTCAAAAGCAACCTACCTTTATCAGGATTACTGAGATAGCGTCGACGTGTCATGTAATGACTTGCACCCCATACGTATCCCACCGCAAAACCAGTTTTCCAATTTGACCTACTGTAGCTTGGCCCACTATAGCGAGACATGAATCCACCAGATGATGAAGATGATGATCGTCCACTGCTAATTCGTGTCCGCACCCGCACCCCTCCACCCCGTACTCCACCACCTCGTGCGGCTTCCACATGAGTAGCTAGAAAGGACACAAATTAAGCAAAATGTATACATTTGAAAGTACAATAATAACAAAGTATTGTGCCGAGAAAACATTTTTTAAAAATTGAAGTCAATGGCCTTGACCTTGTACCTTTTGAAAACAAAATTAAACCTTACTCCAAGTGCAAGTCACTCACAAATATTGAGATGTTGAACTAATGTTATTATACAAGAACCATTTTTAGTTCTATTACATGTATATATTCATGTTTGACCTTAAATATTTTTACCACAGAATCAAATATATTAAAGATGCTACAAAATGGCATGAAACCCTTTAGCAACAACAACCACAAAATCAAGACACTTATTAACTAATATGCAGGTGATATAAGGATTCTGTTGTGCTAAAACTACTTTTTCTTCTTTCAGCCACAATGACCTTGATCTGTTATCTCAAGATCAATATGGTTCTTCCTTATCTACAGTGCTGAAGCCATTTTTCTTATTTCAATCTCAATGACCTTAAACTTTGACCTATTGACCACCAATGTCAAAGTGTTCACCCGTACTCCATGTACAATCCATTTAAAAGGTTTGGTAACTATAGTAACTATAAATAGTGCTTAACTGAACTTCTGCAAAATCAAACTGGTATCAGGCTGATGGATAGATGGATGGAGAACACACAGTAACATAGTACCCTTTTCAACACTATAACATACATTAAAAGTGAGGGAGGTTCAATGCTAAATTAAAACACAAAGCAAAGAGTATATATTGATGTCAAAACATAATTATTTCTAAATAGCTATGATCTAAAAACAGGTGAAATTAAGTCCTAAATGAAATAACTAATTGCTAACAATGTAATGGGATTCACAATATACAGGCATTTAAAGAGAACAAGTGGCATACTGAGGGGTCATATTGTAAGGGGTCATATTGTAAGGGTTCATATTGTAAGGGGTCATATTGTAAGGGGCAAAAATGTGTGGATATTCAAATTAAGGCAAACTTTATTTAATAATTGACAAGAGTTGTACAAATATTGGGAATTTTTTTTTTTAAAAATGAAAACTTCATGACAATTATAGAGTGCCACATTATTACTAGTATGTTTTAGCTAGCTTTGGTAATCTTGCCCTTTATAACAAGATCAAAGCTCACTGATGTTAATAAATGCCATTGCATGAGCTGCTTAACATAGTTTATATTGACTCAGCCATAATCCATGCCAACAGCAACCATTAGAAATTGGGGTCACCTCATGGGACATTTTTCAATTGAGGTCATCTCATGGGACATTTGTCAACTGAGGTCATCTCATGGGACATTTGTCAATTGGGGTCATCTCATAGGGTAATTGTCTATTGGGGTCATCTCATGGAGTAATTATCAACATCAGGCATTTACCAAGAATATAAACTGGAAACCTGTTGAGGCCTGGTTATTTTCACTGCTTTATTTTAATATCTGCTGATAAACATTCACACATTATTTGCAATCGTGACTGTTCATACACTGTACAATCCTGTACTGATAAGCATTCCACACATTATTTGCAATTGTGACTGTTCATACACTGTACTATCCTGTACTGATAAGCATTCCACACATTATTTGCAATTGTGACTGTTCATACACTGTACTATCCTGTACTGATAAGCATTCCACACATTATTTGCAATTGTGACTGTTCATACACTGTACTATCCTGTACTGATAAGCATTCCACACATTATTTGCAATTGTGACTGTTCATACACTGTACTATCCTGTACTGATAAGCATTCCACACATTATTTGCAATTGTGACTGTGTATACACTGTACTATCCTGTACTGATAAGCATTCCACACATTATTTGCAATTGTGACTGTTCACACACTGTACTATCCTAAACATTTAAAAATCTTTTAATTCAAAGATGCCAGTTACTGGCTTAGCTTTTGTGTCTGGGGTATTAGTTCATTGTTCTTTTAATTTAAAGTCTAACAGTCTCCTTATAATCATTTTATATCAATATTATAGATCAACAAATTACATATAATCCAATACAAATAAATATATATGTGACATGGTCATGCCACAGTCCTCATTCATTTATACTGGCCGACATGTATGGCCTATCTTGTGCTGAAAAATTGCCTAAAGCCTACAACATCACTAACAACACATGACTGGACTGGATATAGATGTGGGCCAGACAAAACTGAGTATATGGGTAAGTGATGGAGGAAGAACACAGGAAAATCCTGGTAAGAACAACAGCCCTATGCTTCCTCACATACCAACAATGGCTGAGCCCAAAACTCTCTGATCCAAATTGGTGGAGGTGATATACTGTATGTACAAAATCTTCAGTTGTGCTAATTTACAATGAAATTCATCAAATCATCTTTTGTGTTTGGGCCAAGACAAGTAAATGATTGAAGTTAGTGTATCTACTGACCCCCAAGTTCCCAAGTGACCCTACCTTCTCATCTCAGATCCTGACCTCCATTAGATTGATAATTAGCCTGGGTCTATGTCACAGCGACCAATATTTCGCTATGACCCATATTAGCTTCATAATTAGCTTATGCCTATATCACTGTGACCCATATTATCTTAATACTTAGTTTGGGTCTATTTCACTGTGACCCATATTATCTTAATACTTAGTTTGGGTCTATTTCGCTGTGACCCATATTATCTTAATACTTAGTTTGGGTCAATTTCACTGTGACCCATATTATCTTAATACTTAGTTTGGGTCAATTTCACTGTGACCCATATTATCTTAATACTTAGTTTGGGTCAATTTCACTGTGACCCATATTATCTTAATACTTAGTTTGGGTCAATTTCACTGTGACCCATATTATCTTAATACTTAGTTTGGGTCAATTTCGCTGTGACCCATATTATCTTAATACTTAGTTTGGGTCAATTTCACTGTGACCCATATTATCTTAATACTTAGTTTGAGTCTATTTCACTGTGACCCATATTATCTTAATACTTAGTTTGGGTCTATTTCACTGTGACCCATATTATCTTAATACTTAGTTTGGGTCAATTTCACTGTGACCCATATTATCTTAATACTTAGTTTGAGTCTATATCACTGTGACCCATATTATCTTAATACTTAGTTTGGGTCAATTTCACTGTGACCCATATTATCTTAATACTTAGTTTGGGTCTATTTCACTGTGACCCATATTATCTTAATACTTAGTTTGGGTCTATTTCACTGTGACCCATATTATCTTAATACTTAGTTTGGGTCAATTTCACTGTGACCCATATTATCTTAATACTTAGTTTGGGTCTATTTCGCTGTGACCCATATTATCTTAATACTTAGTTTGAGTCTATATCACTGTGACCCATATTATCTTAATACTTAGTTTGGGTCAATTTCACTGTGACCCATATTATCTTAATACTTAGTTTGAGTCTATATCACTGTGACCCATATTATCTTAATACTTAGTTTGGGTCTATTTCACTGTGACCCATATTATCTTAATACTTAGTTTGGGTCTATTTCGCTGTGACCCATATTATCTTAATACTTAGTTTGGGTCAATTTCACTGTGACCCATATTATCTTAATACTTAGTTTGGGTCTATTTCGCTGTGACCCATATTATCTTAATACTTAGTTTGGGTCTATTTCGCTATGACCCATATTATCTTAATACTTAGTTTGGGTCAATTTCACTGTGACCCATATTATCTTAATACTTAGTTTGGGTCAATTTCACTGTGACCCATATTATCTTAATACTTAGTTTGGGTCTATTTCGCTGTGACCCATATTATCTTAATACTTAGTTTGGGTCAATTTCACTGTGACCCATATTATCTTAATACTTAGTTTGGGTCTATTTCGCTGTGACCCATATTATCTTAATACTTAGTTTGGGTCAATTTCACTGTGACCCATATTATCTTAATACTTAGTTTGAGTCTATTTCACTGTGACCCATATTATCTTAATACTTAGTTTGGGTCTATTTCACTGTGACCCATATTATCTTAATACTTAGTTTGGGTCTATTTCACTGTGACCCATATTATCTTAATACTTAGTTTGGGTCTATTTCACTGTGACCCATATAATCTTAATACTTAGTTTGGGTCTATTTCGCTGTGACCCATATTATCTTAATACTTAGTTCGGGTCTATTTCACTGTGACCCATATTATCTTAATACTTAGTTTGGGTCAATTTCACTGTGACCCATATTATCTTAATACTTAGTTTGGGTCTATTTTGCTGTGACCCATATTATCTTAATACTTAGTTTGGGTCTATTTCACTGTGACCCATATTATCTTAATACTTAGTTTGGGTCTATTTCACTGTGACCCATATTACCTTAATACTTAGTTTGGGTCTGTTTCACTGTGACCCCTATTATCTTAATACTTAGTTTGGGTCAATTTCACTGTGACCCATATTATCTTAATACTTAGTTTGGGTCTATTTCGCTGTGACCCATATTATCTTAATACTTAGTTTGGGTCAATTTCACTGTGACCCATATTATCTTAATACTTAGTTTGAGTCTATTTCACTGTGACCCATATTATCTTAATACTTAGTTTGGGTCTATTTCACTGTGACCCATATTATCTTAATACTTAGTTTGGGTCTATTTCACTGTGACCCATATAATCTTAATACTTAGTTTGGGTCAATTTCACTGTGACCCATATTATCTTAATACTTAGTTTGGGTCTATTTCGCTGTGACCCATATTATCTTAATACTTAGTTTGGGTCAATTTCACTGTGACCCATATTATCTTAATACTTAGTTTGGGTCTATTTCACTGTGACCCATATTACCTTAATACTTAGTTTGGGTCTGTTTCACTGTGACCCATATTATCTTAATACTTAGTTTGGGTCTGTTTCGCTGTGACCCCTATTATCTTAATACTTAGTTTGGGTCTATTTCGCTATGACCCATATTATCTTAATACTTAGTTTGGGTCTGTTTCACTGTGATCCATATTATCTTAATACTTAGTTTGGGTCTATTTCGCTGTGACCCATATTATCTTAATACTTAGTTTGGGTCCGTTTCACTGTGACCCATATTATCTTAATACTTAGTTTGGGTCTATTTCACTGTGACCCATATTATCTTAATACTTAGTTTGGGTCTATTTCACTGTGACCCATATTATCTTAATACTTAGTTTGGGTCTATTTCACTGTGACCCATATTATCTTAATACTTAGTTTGGGTCTGTTTCACTGTGACCCATATAATCTTAATACTTAGTTTGGGTCTATTTCACTGTGACCCATATTATCTTAATACTTAGTTTGGGTCTATTTCACTGTGACCCATATTATCTTAATACTTAGTTTGGGTCCGTTTCACTGTGACCCATATTATCTTAATACTTAGTTTGGGTCCGTTTCACTGTGACCCATATTATCTTAATACTTAGTTTGGGTCCGTTTCACTGTGACCCATATTATCTTAATACTTAGTTTGGGTCTATTTCACTGTGACCCATATTATCTTAATACTTTGTTTGGGTCTATTTCACTGTGACCCATATTATCTTAATACTTTGTTTGGGTCTATTTCACTGTGACCCATATTATCTTAATACTTAGTTTGGGTCTATTTCACTGTGACCCATATTATCTTAATACTTTGTTTGGGTCTGTTTCACTGTGACCCATATAATCTTAATACTTAGTTTGGGTCCGTTTCACTGTGACCCATATTATCTTAATACTTAGTTTGGGTCTATTTCACTGTGACCCATATTATCTTAATACTTTGTTTGGGTCTGTTTCACTGTGACCCATATAATCTTAATACTTAGTTTGGGTCCGTTTCACTGTGACCCATATTATCTTAATACTTAGTTTGGGTCTATTTCACTGTGACCCATATTATCTTAATACTTAGTTTGGGTCTGTTTCACTGTGACCCATATTATCTTAATACTTAGTTTGGGTCTGTTTCACTGTGACCCATATTATCTTAATACTTTGTTTGGGTCTATTTCACTGTGACCCATATTAGCTTAATACTCAGTTTGGGTCCGTTTCACTGTGACCCATATTATCTTAATACTTAGTTTGGGTCTATTTCACTGTGACCCATATTATCTTAATACTTAGTTTGGGTCTGTTTCACTGTGACCCATATTATCTTAATACTTAGTTTGGGTCTATTTCACTGTGACCCATATTATCTTAATACTTAGTTTGGGTCAATTTCACTGTGACCCATATTATCTTAATACTTAGTTTGTGTCAATTTCACTGTGACCCATATTAGCTTAATACTCAGTTTGGGTCCGTTTCACTGTGACCCATATTATCTTAATACTTAGTTTGGGTCAATTTCACTGTGACCCATATTATCTTAATACTTAGTTTGGGTCTGTTTCACTGTGACCCATATTATCTTAATACTTAGTTTGGGTCTATTTCACTGTGATCCATATTATCTTAATACTTAGTTTGGGTCTATTTCACTGTGACCCATATTATCTTAATACTTAGTTTGGGTCTGTTTCACTGTGACCCATATTATCTTAATACTTAGTCTGGGTCTGTTTCACTGTGACCCATATAATCTTAATACTTAGTTTGGGTCCGTTTCACTGTGACCCATATTATCTTAATACTTAGTTTGGGTCCGTTTCACTGTGACCCATATTATCTTAATACTTAGTTTGGGTCCGTTTCACTGTGACCCATATTATCTTAATACTTTGTTTGGGTCTGTTTCACTGTGACCCATATTATTTTAATACTTAGTTTGGGTCTGTTTCACTGTGACCCATATAATCTTAATACTTAGTTTGGGTCCGTTTCACTGTGATCCATATTATCTTAATACTTACCGTAGTTTGGGTCTATTTCACTGTGACCCATATAATCTTAATACTTAGTTTGTGTCTGTTTCACTGTGACCCATATTATCTTAATACTTACCGTAGTTTGGGTCTGTTTCACTGTGATCCATATTATCTTAATACTTAGTTTGGGTCTATTTCACTGTGACCCATATTATCTTAATACTTAGTTTGGGTCTATTTCACTGTGACCCATATTATCTTAATACTTACCGTAGTTTGGGTCTATTTCACTGTGACCCATATTATCTTAATACTTACCGTAGTTTGGGTCTATTTCACTGTGACCCATATAATCTTAATACTTAGTTTGGGTCTGTTTCACTGTGACCCATATAATCTTAATACTTAGTTTGGGTCCGTTTCACTGTGACCCATATTATCTTAATACTTACCGTAGTTTGGGTCTATTTCACTGTGACCCATATTATCTTAATACCTAGTTTGGGTCTGTTTCACTGTGACCCATATTATCTTAATACTTAGTTTGGGTCTGTTTAACTGTGACCCATATTATCTTAATACTTAGTTTGGGTCCGTTTCACTGTGACCCATATAATCTTAATACTTAGTTTGGGTCTGTTTCACTGTGACCCATATTATCTTAATACTTAGTTTGGGTCTGTTTCACTGTGATCCATATTATCTTAATACCTAGTTTGGGTCCGTTTCACTGTGACCCATATAATCTTAATACTTAGTTTGGGTCTGTTTCACTGTGACCCATATTATCTTAATACTTAGTTTGGGTCTGTTTCACTGTGACCCATATTATCCTAATACTTAGTTTGGGTCTATTTCACTGTGACCCATATTATCTTAATACTTAGTTTGGGTCTGTTTCACTGTGACCCATATTATCTTAATACTTAGTTTGGGTCTGTTTCACTGTGACCCATATTATCTTAATACTTAGTTTGGGTCTATTTCACTGTGACCCATATTATCTTAATACTTAGTTTGGGTCTATTTCACTGTGACCCATATTATCTTAATACTTAGTTTGGGTCTATTTCACTGTGACCCATATTACCTTAATACTTAGTTTGGGTCTGTTTCACTGTGACCCATATTATCTTAATACTTAGTTTGGGTCTGTTTCACTGTCACCCATATTATCTTAATACTTCGTTTATGTCTGTTTAACTGTGACCCATATTATCTTAATACTTCGTTTGGGTCTATTTCACTGTGACCCATATTACCTTAATACTTACTTTGGGTCCGTTTCACTGTGACCCATATTATCTTAATACTTAGTTTGGGTCTGTTTCACTGTGACCCATATTATCTTAATACGTAGTTTGGGTCTGTTTCACTGTCACCCATATTATCTTAATACTTCGTTTATGTCTGTTTAACTGTGACCCATATTATCTTAATACTTCGTTTGGGTATGTTTAACTGTGACCCATATAATCTTAATACTTCGTTTGGGTCTATTTCACTGTGACCCATATTATCTTAATACTTAGTTTAGGTCTATTTCACTGTGACCCATATTATCTTAATACTTAGTTTGGGTCTATTTCACTGTGACCCATATTATCTTAATACTTAGTTTGGGTCTATTTCACTGTGACCCATATTATCTTAATACTTAGTTTGGGTCTATTTCACTGTGACCCATATTATCTTAATACTTAGTTTGGGTCTATTTCACTGTGACCCATATTATCTTAATACTTAGTTTGGGTCCGTTTCACTGTGACCCATATTATCTTAATACTTAGTTTGGGTCTATTTCACTGTGACCCATATTATCTTAATACATAGTTTGGGTCTATTTCACTGTGACCCATATTATCTTAATACTTAGTTTGGGTCTATTTCACTGTGACCCATATTATCTTAATACTTAGTTTGGGTCCGTTTCACTGTGACCCATATTATCTTAATACTTAGTTTGGGTCTGTTTCACTGTGACCCATATTATCTTAATACTTAGTTTGGGTCTATTTCACTGTGACCCATATTATCTTAATACTTAGTTTGGGTCCGTTTCACTGTGACCCATATTATCTTAATACTCAGTTTGGGTCCGTTTCACTGTGACCCAAATTATCTTAATACTTAGTTTGGGTCTGTTTCACTGTGACCCATATTATCTTAATACCTAGTTTGGGTCTGTTTCACTGTGACCCATATTATCTTAATACTTAGTTTGGGTCCGTTTCACTGTGACCCATATTATCTTAATACTTAGTTTGGGTCTGTTTCACTGTGACCCATATTATCTTAATACTTAGTTTGGGTCTGTTTCACTGTCACCCATATTATCTTAAAACTTCGTTTATGTCTGTTTAACTGTGACCCATATTATCTTAATACTTCGTTTGGGTATGTTTAACTGTGACCCATATAATCTTAATACTTCGTTTGGGTCTATTTCACTGTGACCCATATTATCTTAATACTTAGTTTAGGTCTATTTCACTGTGACCCATATTATCTTAATACTTAGTTTGGGTCTATTTCACTGTGACCCATATTATCTTAATACTTAGTTTGGGTCTATTTCACTGTGACCCATATTATCTTAATACTTAGTTTGGGTCTGTTTCACTGTGACCCATATTATCTTAATACTTAGTTTGGGTCTGTTTCACTGTGACCCATATTATCTTAATACTTAGTTTGGGTCTATTTCACTGTGACCCATATTATCTTAATACTTAGTTTGGGTCTGTTTCACTGTGACCCATATTATCTTAATACTTAGTTTGGGTCTGTTTCACTGTGACCCATATTATCTTAATACCTAGTTTGGGTCTGTTTCACTGTGACCCATATTATCTTAATACTTAGTTTGGGTCCGTTTCACTGTGATCCATATTATCTTAATACTTAGTTTGGGTCCGTTTCACTGTGACCCATATTATCTTAATACTTAGTTTGGGTCTGTTTAACTGTGACCCATATTATCTTAATACTTAGTTTGGGTCTGTTTCACTGTGACCCATATTATCTTAATACTTAGTCTGGGTCTGTTTCACTGTGATCCATATTATCTTAATACTTAGTTTGGGTCTATTTCACTGTGACCCATATTATCTTAATACCTAGTTTGGGTCTGTTTCACTGTGACCCATATTATCTTAATACTTAGTTTGGGTCTATTTCACTGTGACCCATATTATCTTAATACTTAGTTTGGGTCTATTTCACTGTGACCCATATAATCTTAATACTTAGTTTGGGTCTGTTTCACTGTGACCCATATTATCTTAATACTTATTCTGGGTCTATTTCGCTGTGACCCATATTATCTTAATACTTAGTTTGGGTCTATTTCACTGTGACCCATATTACCTTAATACTTAGTTTGGGTCCGTTTCACTGTGACCCATATTATCTTAATACTTAGTTTGGGTCTGTTTCACTGTGACCCATATTATCTTAATACTTAGTTTGGGTCTGTTTCACTGTCACCCATATTATCTTAATACTTCGTTTATGTCTGTTTAACTGTGACCCATATTATCTTAATACTTCGTATGGGTATGTTTAACTGTGACCCATATAATCTTAATACTTCGTTTGGGTCTATTTCACTGTGACCCATATTATCTTAATACTTAGTTTAGGTCTATTTCACTGTGACCCATATTATCTTAATACTTAGTTTGGGTCTATTTCACTGTGACCCATATTATCTTAATACTTAGTTTGGGTCTATTTCACTGTGACCCATATTATCTTAATACTTAGTTTGGGTCTATTTCACTGTGACCCATATTATCTTAATACTTAGTTTGGGTCTATTTCACTGTGACCCATATTATCTTAATACTTAGTTTGGGTCCGTTTCACTGTGACCCATATTATCTTAATACTTAGTTTGGGTCTATTTCACTGTGACCCATATTATCTTAATACTTAGTTTGGGTCTATTTCACTGTGACCCATATTATCTTAATACTTAGTTTGGGTCTATTTCACTGTGACCCATATTATCTTAATACTTAGTTTGGGTCCGTTTCACTGTGACCCATATTATCTTAATACTTAGTTTGGGTCTATTTCACTGTGACCCATATTATCTTAATACTTAGTTTGGGTCTATTTCACTGTGACCCATATTATCTTAATACTTAGTTTGGGTCCGTTTCACTGTGACCCATATTATCTTAATACTCAGTTTGGGTCCGTTTCACTGTGACCCATATTATCTTAATACTTAGTTTGGGTCTATTTCACTGTGACCCATATTATCTTAATACTTAGTTTGGGTCTATTTCACTGTGACCCATATTATCTTAATACATAGTTTGGGTCCGTTTCACTGTGACCCAAATTATCTTAATACTTAGTTTGGGTCTGTTTCACTGTGACCCATATTATCTTAATACCTAGTTTGGGTCTGTTTCACTGTGACCCATATTATCTTAATACTTAGTTTGGGTCCGTTTCACTGTGACCCATATTATCTTAATACTTAGTTTGGGTCTGTTTCACTGTGACCCATATTATCTTAATACTTAGTTTGGGTCTGTTTCACTGTCACCCATATTATCTTAATACTTCGTTTATGTCTGTTTAACTGTGACCCATATTATCTTAATACTTCGTTTGGGTATGTTTAACTGTGACCCATATAATCTTAATACTTCGTTTGGGTCTATTTCACTGTGACCCATATTATCTTAATACTTAGTTTAGGTCTATTTCACTGTGACCCATATTATCTTAATACTTAGTTTGGGTCTATTTCACTGTGACCCATATTATCTTAATACTTAGTTTGGGTCTATTTCACTGTGACCCATATTATCTTAATACTTAGTTTGGGTCTGTTTCACTGTGACCCATATTATCTTAATACTTAGTTTGGGTCTGTTTCACTGTGACCCATATTATCTTAATACTTAGTTTGGGTCTATTTCACTGTGACCCATATTATCTTAATACTTAGTTTGGGTCTGTTTCACTGTGACCCATATTATCTTAATACTTAGTTTGGGTCCGATTCACTGTGATCCATATTATCTTAATACTTAGTTTGGGTCCGTTTCACTGTGACCCATATAATCTTAATACTTAGTTTGGGTCCGATTCACTGTGATCCATATTATCTTAATACTTAGTTTGGGTCCGTTTCACTGTGACCCATATTATCTTAATACTTAGTTTGGGTCTGTTTAACTGTGACCCATATTATCTTAATACTTAGTTTGGGTCTGTTTCACTGTGACCCATATTATCTTAATACTTAGTCTGGGTCTGTTTCACTGTGATCCATATTATCTTAATACTTAGTTTGGGTCTATTTCACTGTGACCCATATTATCTTAATACCTAGTTTGGGTCTGTTTCACTGTGACCCATATTATCTTAATACTTAGTTTGGGTCTATTTCACTGTGACCCATATTATCTTAATACTTAGTTTGGGTCTATTTCACTGTGACCCATATAATCTTAATACTTAGTTTGGGTCTGTTTCACTGTGACCCATATTATCTTAATACTTATTCTGGGTCTATTTCGCTGTGACCCATATTATCTTAATACTTAGTTTGGGTCTATTTCACTGTGACCCATATTATCTTAATACTTAGTTTGGGTCTATTTCACTGTGACCTATATTATCTTAATACTTAGTTTGGGTCTATTTCACTGTGACCCATATTATCTTAATAATTATTCTAGGTCTATTTCACTGTGACCCATATTATCTTAATACTTAGTTTGGGTCCGTTTCACTGTGACCCATATTATCTTAATACTCAGTTTGGGTCCGTTTCACTGTGACCCAAATTATCTTAATACTTAGTTTGGGTCTGTTTCACTGTGACCCATATTATCTTAATACCTAGTTTGGGTCTGTTTCACTGTGACCCATATTATCTTAATACTCAATTTGGGTCCGTTTCACTGTGACCCAAATTATCTTAATACTTAGTTTGGGTCTGTTTCACTGTGACCCATATTATCTTAATACCTAGTTTGGGTCTATTTCACTGTGACCCATATTATCTTAATACTTAGTTTGGGTCTATTTCACTGTGACCCATATTATCTTAATAATTATTCTAGGTCTATTTCACTGTGACCCATATTATCTTAATACTTAGTTTGGGTCCGTTTCACTGTGACCCATATTATCTTAATACTCAGTTTGGGTCCGTTTCACTGTGACCCAAATTATCTTAATACTTAGTTTGGGTCTGTTTCACTGTGACCCAAATTATCTTAATACTTAGTTTGGGTCTATTTCACTGTGATCCATATTATCTTAATACTTAGTTTGGGTCCGTTTCACTGTGACCCATATTATCTTAATACTTAGTTTGGGTCTGTTTCACTGTGACCCATATTATCTTAATACCTAGTTTGGGTCTATTTCACTGTGACCCATATTATCTTAATACTTAGTTTGGGTCTGTTTCACTGTGATCCATATTATCTTAATACTTAGTTTGGGTCCGTTTCACTGTGACCCATATTATCTTAATACCTAGTTTGGGTCTGTTTCACTGTGACCCATATTATCTTAATACTTAGTTTGGGTCCGTTTCACTGTGACCCATATTATCTTAATACTTAGTTTGGGTCTATTTCACTGTGATCCATATTATCTTAATACTTAGTTTGGGTCTGTTTCACTGTGACCCATATTATCTTAATACTTAGTTTGGGTCCGTTTCACTGTGACCCATATTATCTTAATACCTAGTTTGGGTCTATTTCACTGTGACCCATATTATCTTAATACTTAGTTTGGGTCTGTTTCACTGTGACCCATATTATCTTAATACCTAGTTTGGGTCTATTTCACTGTGACCCATATTATCTTAATACTTAGTTTGAGTCTATTTCACTGTGACCCATATTATCTTAATACTTCGTTTGGGTCCTTTTCACTGTGATCCATATTATCTTAATACTTAGTTTGGGTCCGTTTCACTGTGACCCATATTATCTTAATACTTAGTTTGGGTCTATTTCACTGTGACCCATATTATCTTAATACTTAGTTTGGGTATGTTTAACTGTGACCCATATAATCTTAATACTTAGTTTGGGTCCGTTTCACTGTGACCCATATTATCTTAATACTTAGTTTGGGTCCGTTTCACTGTGACCCATATTATCTTAATACTTAGTTTGGGTCCGTTTCACTGTGACCCATATTATCTTAATACTTAGTTTGGGTCCGTTTCACTGTGACCCATATAATCTTAATACTTAGTTTGGGTCTGTTTAACTGTGACCCATATAATCTTAATACTTAGTTTGGGTCCGTTTCACTGTGACCCATATTATCTTAATACTTTGTTTGGGTCTGTTTAACTGTGACCCATATTATCTTAATACTTAGTTTGGGTCTGTTTCACTGTGACCCATATTATCTTAATACTTAGTTTGGGTCTATTTCACTGTGACCTATATTATCTTAATACTTAGTTTGGGTCTGTTTAACTGTGACCCATATTATCTTAATACTCAGTTTGGGTCCGTCTCACTCTGACCCATATTATCTTAATACCTACTTTGGGTCTATTTCACTGTGACCCATATTATCTTAATACTTTGTTTGGGTCTATTTCACTGTGACCCATATTATCTTAATACTTTGTTTGGGTCTATTTCACTGTGACCCATATTATCTTAATACTTAGTTAGGGTCAATTTCACTGTGACCCATATTATCTTAATACTTATTCTGGGTCTGTTTCACTGTGACCCATATTATCTTAATACTTAGTTTGGGTCTATTTCAATGTGACCCTATTATCTTAATACTTAGTCTGGTCTATTTCACTGTGACCCATATTATCTTAATACTTAGTTTGGGTCTGTTTCACTGTGACCCATATTATCTTAATACTTAGTTTGGGTCTGTTTCACTGTCACCCATATTATCTTAATACTTCGTTTATGTCTGTTTAACTGTGACCCATATTATCTTAATACTTCGTTTGGGTATGTTTAACTGTGACCCATATAATCTTAATACTTCGTTTGGGTCTATTTCACTGTGACCCATATTATCTTAATACTTAGTTTGGGTCTATTTCACTGTAACCCATATTATCTTAATACTTAGTTTGGGTCTATTTCACTGTGACCCATATTATCTTAATACTTAGTTTGGGTCTATTTCACTGTGACCTATATTATCTTAATACTTAGTTTGGGTCTATTTCACTGTGACCCATATTATCTTAATACTTAGTTTGGGTCTATTTCGCTGTGACCCATATTATCTTAATACTTAGTTTGGGTCTATTTCACTGTGACCCATATTATCTTAATACTTAGTTTGGGTCAATTTCACTGTGACCCATATTATCTTAATACTTAGTTTGGGTCTATTTCACTGTGACCTATATTATCTTAATACTTAGTTTGGATCTATTTCACTGTGACCCATATTATCTTAATACTTAGTTTGGGTCCGTTTCACTGTGACCCATATTATCTTAATACTTAGTTTGGGTCTATTTCACTGTGACCCATATTATCTTAATACTTATTCTGGGTCTATTTCACTGTGACCCATATTATCTTAATACTTATTCTGGGTCTATTTCACTGTGACCCATATTATCTTAATACTTAGTTTGGGTCTATTTCACTGTGACCTATATTATCTTAATACTTAGTTTGGGTCTATTTCACTGTGACCCATATTATCTTAATAATTATTCTAGGTCTATTTCACTGTGATCCATATTACCTTAATACTTAGTTTGGGTCTATTTCACTGTGACCTATATTATCTTAATACTTAGTTTGGGTCTATTTCACTGTGACCCATATTATCTTAACTCTTAGTTTATGTCTATTTAACTGTGACCCATATTATCTTAATACTTCGTTTGGGTATGTTTAACTGTGACCCATATTATCTTAATACTTAGTTTGGGTCTATTTCACTGTGACCCATATTATCTTAATAATTATTCTAGGTCTATTTCACTGTGACCCATATTATCTTAATACTTAGTTTGGGTCTGTTTCACTGTGACCCATATTATCTTAATACTTAGTTTGGGTCTGTTTCACTGTCACCCATATTATCTTAATACTTCGTTTATGTCTGTTTAACTGTGACCCATATTATCTTAATACTTCGTTTGGGTATGTTTAACTGTGACCCATATAATCTTAATACTTCGTTTGGGTCTATTTCACTGTGACCCATATTATCTTAATACTTAGTTTGGGTCTATTTCACTGTAACCCATATTATCTTAATACTTAGTTTGGGTCCGTTTCACTGTGACCCATATTATCTTAATACTTAGTTTGGGTCAATTTCACTGTGACCCATGTTATCTTAATACTTAGTTTGGATCTGTTTCACTGTGACCCATATTATCTTAATACTTAGTTTGGGTCTGTTTCACTGTGACCCATATAATCTTAATACTTAGTTTGGGTCCGTTTCACTGTGACCCATATTATCTTAATACTTAGTTTGGGTCTATTTAACTGTGACCCATATTAGCTTAATACTTAGTTTGGGTCTATTTCACTGTGACCCCTATTATCTTAATACTTAGTTTGGGTCTATTTCACTGTAACCCATATTATCTTAATACTTAGTTTGGGTCTATTTCACTGTGACCCATATTATCTTAATACTTAGTTTGGGTCTATTTCACTGTAACCCATATTATCTTAATACTTAGTTTGGGTCTATTTCACTGTGACCCATATTATCTTAATACTTAGTTTGGGTCCGTTTCACTGTGACCCATATTATCTTAATACTTAGTTTGGGTCTATTTCACTGTGACCCATATTATCTTAATACTTATTCTGGGTCTATTTCACTGTGACCCATATTATCTTAATACTTATTCTGGGTCTATTTCACTGTGACCCATATTATCTTAATACTTAGTTTGGGTCCGTTTCACTGTGACCCATATTATCTTAATACTTAGTTTGGGTCTATTTCACTGTAACCCATATTATCTTAATACTTAGTTTGGGTCTATTTCACTGTGACCCATATTATCTTAATACTTAGTTTGGGTCTATTTCACTGTAACCCATATTATCTTAATACTTAGTTTGGGTCTATTTCACTGTGACCCATATTATCTTAATACTTAGTTTGGGTCCGTTTCTCTGTGACCCATATTATCTTAATACTTAGTTTGGGTCTATTTCACTGTGACCCATATTATCTTAATACTTATTCTGGGTCTATTTCACTGTGACCCATATTATCTTAATACTTATTCTGGGTGTATTTCACTGTGACCCATATTATCTTAATACTTATTCTGGGTCTATTTCACTGTGACCCATATAATCTTAATACTTAGCTTGGGTCTATTTCACTGTGACCCATATTATCTTAATACTTAGTTTGGGTCTATTTCACTGTGACCCATATTATCTTAATACTTAGTTTGGGTCTGTTTCACTGTGACCCATATTATCTTAATACTTAGTTTGGGTCTATTTCACTGTGACCCATATTATCTTAATACTTAGTTTGGGTCCGTTTCTCTGTGACCCATATTATCTTAATACTTAGTTTGGGTCTATTTCACTGTGACCCATATTATCTTAATACTTATTCTGGGTCTATTTCACTGTGACCCATATTATCTTAATACTTATTCTGGGTCTATTTCACTGTGACCCATATAATCTTAATACTTAGTTTGGGTCAATTTCACTGTGACCCATATTATCTTAATACTTAGTTTGGGTCTATTTCACTGTGACCCATATTATCTTAATACTTAGTTTGGGTCTGTTTCACTGTGACCCATATTATCTTAATACTTAGTTTGGGTCCGTTTCACTGTGACCCATATTATCTTAATACTTAGTCTGGTCTATTTCACTGTGACCCATATTATCTTAATACTTATTCTGGGTCTATTTCACTGTGACCCATATTATCTTAATACTTAGTTTGGGTCTATTTCACTGTGACCCATATTATCTTAATACTTAGTTTAGGTCTATTTCACTGTGACCCATATTATCTTAATACTTAGTTTGGGTCTATTTCACTGTGACCCATATTATCTTAATAATTATTCTAGGTCTATTTCACTGTGACCCATATTATCTTAATACTTAGTTTGGGTCTATTTCACTGTGACCCATATTATCTTAATACTTAGTTTGGGTCTATTTCACTGTGACCCATATTATCTTAATAATTATTCTAGGTCTATTTCACTGTGATCCATATTATCTTAATACTTAGTTTGGGTCTGTTTCACTGTGACCCATATTATCTTAATACTTATTCTGGGTCTATTTCACTGTGATCCATATTATCTTAATACTTAGTTTGGGTCTATTTCACTGTGACCTATATTATCTTAATACTTATTCTGGGTCTATTTCACTGTGACCCATATTATCTTAATATTTAGTTTGGGTCTATTTCACTGTGACCCATATTAGCTTAATACTTAGTTTGGGTCTATTTCACTGTGACCCATATTATCTTAATACTTAGTTTGGGTCTATTTCACTCTGACCTATATTATCTTAATACTTATTCTGGGTCTATTTCACTGTGACCCATATTATCTTAATACTTAGTTTGGGTCCGTTTCACTGTGACCCATATTATCTTAATACTTAGTCTGGTCTATTTCACTGTGACCCATATTATCTTAATACTTATTCTGGGTCTATTTCACTGTGACCCATATTATCTTAATACTTATTCTGGGTCTATTTCACTGTGACCCATATTATCTTAATACTTAGTTTGGGTCTATTTCACTGTGACCCATATTATCTTAATATTTATTCTAGGTCTATTTCACTGTGATCCATATTATCTTAATACTTAGTTTGGGTCTATTTTACTGTGACCCATATTATCTTAATACTTATTCTGGGTCTATTTCACTGTGACCTATATTATCTTAATACTTAGTTTGGGTCTATTTCACTGTGATCCATATTATCTTAATACTTATTCTAGGTCTATTTCACTGTGACCCATATTATCTTAATACTTATTCTGGGTCCGTTTCACTGTTACCCATATTATCTTAATACTTAGTTTGGGTCTATTTCACTGTGACCCATATTATCTTAATACTTATTCTAGGTCTATTTCACTGTGACCCATATTATCTTAATACTTATTCTGGGTCTATTTCACTGTGACCTATATTATCTTAATACTTTGTTTGGGTCTATTTCACTGTGACCCATATTATCTTAATACTTAGTCTGGTCTATTTCACTGTGACCCATATTATCTTAATACTTAGTTTGGGTCTGTTTCACTGTGACCCATATTATCTTAATACTTAGTCTGGTCCGTTTCACTGTGACCCATATTATCTTAATACTTAGTTTGGGTCTGTTTCACTGTGACCCATATTATCTTAATACTTAGTTTGGGTCTGTTTCACTGTGACCCATATTATCTTAATACTTAGTTTGGGTCTGTTTCACTGTGACCCATATTATCTTAATACTTAGTCTGGTCCGTTTCACTGTGACCCATATTATCTTAATACTTAGTTCGGGTCTATTTCACTGTGACCCATATTATCTTAATACTTAGTTTGGGTCTGTTTCACTGTGACCCATATTATCTTAATACTTAGTTTGGGTCTGTTTCACTGTGACCCATATTATCTTAATACTTAGTTTGGGTCTGTTTCACTGTGACCCATATTATCTTAATACTTAGTCTGGTCCGTTTCACTGTGACCCATATTATCTTAATACTTAGTTTGGGTCTATTTCACTGTGACCCATATTATCTTAATACTTAGTTTGGGTCTATTTCACTGTGACCCATATTATCTTAATACTTAGTTTGGGTCTATTTCACTGTGACCCATATTATCTTAATAATTATTCTAGGTCTATTTCACTGTGATCCATATTATCTTAATACTTATTCTGGGTCTATTTCACTGTGATCCATATTATCTTAATACTTATTCTGGGTCTATTTCACTGTGACCTATATTATCTTAATACTTAGTTTGGGTCTATTTTACTGTGACCCATATTATCTTAATACTTATTATGGGTCTATTTCACTGTGACCTATATTATCTTAATACTTAGTTTGGGTCTATTTCACTGTGATCCATATTATCTTAATACTTATTCTAGGTCTATTTCACTGTGACCCATATTATCTTAATACTTATTCTAGGTCTATTTCACTGTGACCCATATTATCTTAATACTTATTCTGGGTCTATTTCACTGTGACCTATATTATCTTAATACTTTGTTTGGGTCTATTTCACTGTGACCCATATTATCTTAATACTTAGTTTGGATCTATTTCACTGTGATCCATATTATCTTAATACTTAGTTTGGGTCTGTTTCACTGTGACCCATATTATCTTAATAATTATTCTAGGTCTATTTCACTGTGACCCATATTATCTTAATACTTAGTTTGGGTCAATTTCACTGTGACCCATATTATCTTAATACTTAGTTTGGGTCTATTTCGCTGTGACCCATATTATCTTAATACTTAGTTTGGGTCCGTTTCACTGTGACCCATATTATCTTAATACTTAGTTTGGGTCTGTTTCACTGTGACCCATATTATCTTAATACTTAGTTTGGGTCTATTTCACTGTGACCCATATTATCTTAATACTTAGTTTGGGTCTATTTCACTGTGACCCATATTATCTTAATACTTATTCTGAATCTATTTCACTGTGATCCATATTATCTTAATACTTAGTTTGGGTCTATTTCGCTGTGACCCATATTATCTTAATACTTAGTTTGGGTCCGTTTCACTGTGACCCATATTATCTTAATACTTAGTTTGGGTCTGTTTCACTGTGACCCATATTATCTTAATACTTAGTTTGGGTCTATTTCACTGTGACCCATATTATCTTAATAATTATTCTAGGTCTATTTCACTGTGATCCATATTATCTTAATACTTATTCTGGGTCTATTTCACTGTGATCCATATTATCTTAATACTTATTCTGGGTCTATTTCACTGTGACCTATATTATCTTAATACTTAGTTTGGGTCTATTTTACTGTGACCCATATTATCTTAATACTTATTATGGGTCTATTTCACTGTGACCTATATTATCTTAATACTTAGTTTGGGTCTATTTCACTGTGATCCATATTATCTTAATACTTATTCTAGGTCTATTTCACTGTGACCCATATTATCTTAATACTTATTCTAGGTCTATTTCACTGTGACCCATATTATCTTAATACTTATTCTGGGTCTATTTCACTGTGACCTATATTATCTTAATACTTTGTTTGGGTCTATTTCACTGTGACCCATATTATCTTAATACTTAGTTTGGGTCTATTTCACTGTGATCCATATTATCTTAATGCTTAGTTTGGGTCTGTTTCACTGTGACCCATATTATCTTAATAATTATTCTAGGTCTATTTCACTGTGACCCATATTATCTTAATACTTAGTTTGGGTCAATTTCACTGTGACCCATATTATCTTAATACTTAGTTTGGGTCTATTTCGCTGTGACCCATATTATCTTAATACTTAGTTTGGGTCCGTTTCACTGTGACCCATATTATCTTAATACTTAGTTTGGGTCTGTTTCACCGTGACCCATATTATCTTAATACTTAGTTTGGGTCTATTTCACTGTGACCCATATTATCTTAATACTTAGTTTGGGTCTATTTCACTGTGACCCATATTATCTTAATACTTATTCTGGGTCTATTTCACTGTGATCCATATTATCTTAATACTTAGTTTGGGTCTATTTCGCTGTGACCCATATTATCTTAATACTTAGTTTGGGTCCGTTTCACTGTGACCCATATTATCTTAATACTTAGTTTGGGTCTGTTTCACTGTGACCCATATTATCTTAATACTTAGTTTGGGTCTATTTCACTGTGACCCATATTATCTTAATACTTAGTTTGGGTCTATTTCACTGTGACCCATATTATCTTAATACTTATTCTGGGTCTATTTCACTGTGATCCATATTATCTTAATACTTATTCTAGGTCTATTTCACTGTGATCCATATTATCTTAATACTTATTCTAGGTCTATTTCACTGTGATCCATATTATCTTAATACTTATTCTGGGTCTATTTCACTGTGATCCATATTATCTTAATACTTATTCTGGGTCTATTTCACTGTGATCCATATTATATTAATACTTATTCTAGGTCTATTTCACTGTGATCCATATTATCTTAATACTTAGTTTGGGTCTATTTCACTGTGACCCATATTATCTTAATACTTATTCTGGGTCTATTTCACTGTGATCCATATTATCTTAATACTTATTCTGGGTCTATTTCACTGTGACCTATATTATCTTAATACTTAGTTTGGGTCTATTTTACTGTGACCCATATTATCTTAATACTTAGTTTGGGTCTATTTCACTGTGATCCATATTATCTTAATACTTAGTTTGGGTCTGTTTCACTGTGATCCATATTATCTTAATACTTATTCTGGGTCTATTTCACTGTCATCCATATTATCTTAATACTTATTCTGGGTCTATTTCACTGTGATCCATATTATCTTAATACCTATTCTAGGTCTATTTCACTGTGATCCATATTATCTTAATACTTATTCTAGGTCTATTTCACTGTGATCCATATTATCTTAATACTTATTCTGGGTCTATTTCACTGTGATCCATATTATCTTAATACTTATTCTGGGTCTATTTCACTGTCATCCATATTATATTAATACTTATTCTAGGTCTATTTCACTGTGATCCATATTATCTTAATACTTAGTTTGGGTCTATTTCACTGTGATCCATATTATCTTAATACTTATTCTGGGTCTATTTCACTGTGACCTATATTATCTTAATACTTAGTTTGGGTCTATTTTACTGTGACCCATATTATCTTAATACTTAGTTTGGGTCTATTTCACTGTGATCCATATTATCTTAATACTTAGTTTGGGTCTGTTTCACTGTGACCCATATTATCTTAATAATTATTCTAGGTCTATTTCACTGTGACCCATATTATCTTAATACTTTGTTTGGGTCTATTTCACTGTGATCCATATTATCTTAATACTTAGTTTGGGTCTATTTCACTGTGACCTATATTATCTTAATACTTATTCTGGGTCTATTTCACTGTGACCCATATTATCTTAATACTTAGTTTGGGTCTATTTCACTGTGACCCATATTAGCTTAATACTTAGTTTGGGTCTATTTCACTGTGACCCATATTATCTTAATACTTAGTTTGGGTCTATTTCACTGTGACCTATATTATCTTAATACTTATTCTGGGTCTATTTCACTGTGACCCATATTATCTTAATACTTAGTTTGGGTCCGTTTCACTGTGACCCATATTATCTTAATACTTAGTCTGGTCTATTTCACTGTGACCCATATTATCTTAATACTTATTCTGGGTCTATTTCACTGTGACCCATATTATCTTAATACTTATTCTGGGTCTATTTCACTGTGACCCATATTATCTTAATACTTAGTTTGGGTCTATTTCACTGTGACCCATATTATCTTAATATTTATTCTAGGTCTATTTCACTGTGATCCATATTATCTTAATACTTAGTTTGGGTCTATTTTACTGTGACCCATATTATCTTAATACTTATTCTGGGTCTATTTCACTGTGACCTATATTATCTTAATACTTAGTTTGGGTCTATTTCACTGTGATCCATATTATCTTAATACTTATTCTAGGTCTATTTCACTGTGACCCATATTATCTTAATACTTATTCTGGGTCCGTTTCACTGTGACCCATATTATCTTAATACTTAGTTTGGGTCTATTTCACTGTGACCCATATTATCTTAATACTTATTCTAGGTCTATTTCACTGTGACCCATATTATCTTAATACTTATTCTGGGTCTATTTCACTGTGACCTATATTATCTTAATACTTTGTTTGGGTCTATTTCACTGTGACCCATATTATCTTAATACTTAGTCTGGTCTATTTCACTGTGACCCATATTATCTTAATACTTAGTTTGGGTCTGTTTCACTGTGACCCATATTATCTTAATACTTAGTCTGGTCCGTTTCACTGTGACCCATATTATCTTAATACTTAGTTTGGGTCTGTTTCACTGTGACCCATATTATCTTAATACTTAGTTTGGGTCTGTTTCACTGTGACCCATATTATCTTAATACTTAGTTTGGGTCTGTTTCACTGTGACCCATATTATCTTAATACTTAGTCTGGTCCGTTTCACTGTGACCCATATTATCTTAATACTTAGTTCGGGTCTATTTCACTGTGACCCATATTATCTTAATACTTAGTTTGGGTCTGTTTCACTGTGACCCATATTATCTTAATACTTAGTTTGGGTCTGTTTCACTGTGACCCATATTATCTTAATACTTAGTTTGGGTCTGTTTCACTGTGACCCATATTATCTTAATACTTAGTCTGGTCCGTTTCACTGTGACCCATATTATCTTAATACTTAGTTTGGGTCTATTTCACTGTGACCCATATTATCTTAATACTTAGTTTGGGTCTATTTCACTGTGACCCATATTATCTTAATACTTAGTTTGGGTCTATTTCACTGTGACCCATATTATCTTAATAATTATTCTAGGTCTATTTCACTGTGATCCATATTATCTTAATACTTATTCTGGGTCTATTTCACTGTGATCCATATTATCTTAATACTTATTCTGGGTCTATTTCACTGTGACCTATATTATCTTAATACTTAGTTTGGGTCTATTTTACTGTGACCCATATTATCTTAATACTTATTATGGGTCTATTTCACTGTGACCTATATTATCTTAATACTTAGTTTGGGTCTATTTCACTGTGATCCATATTATCTTAATACTTATTCTAGGTCTATTTCACTGTGACCCATATTATCTTAATACTTATTCTAGGTCTATTTCACTGTGACCCATATTATCTTAATACTTATTCTGGGTCTATTTCACTGTGACCTATATTATCTTAATACTTTGTTTGGGTCTATTTCACTGTGACCCATATTATCTTAATACTTAGTTTGGGTCTATTTCACTGTGATCCATATTATCTTAATGCTTAGTTTGGGTCTGTTTCACTGTGACCCATATTATCTTAATAATTATTCTAGGTCTATTTCACTGTGACCCATATTATCTTAATACTTAGTTTGGGTCAATTTCACTGTGACCCATATTATCTTAATACTTAGTTTGGGTCTATTTCGCTGTGACCCATATTATCTTAATACTTAGTTTGGGTCCGTTTCACTGTGACCCATATTATCTTAATACTTAGTTTGGGTCTGTTTCACCGTGACCCATATTATCTTAATACTTAGTTTGGGTCTATTTCACTGTGACCCATATTATCTTAATACTTAGTTTGGGTCTATTTCACTGTGACCCATATTATCTTAATACTTATTCTGGGTCTATTTCACTGTGATCCATATTATCTTAATACTTAGTTTGGGTCTATTTCGCTGTGACCCATATTATCTTAATACTTAGTTTGGGTCCGTTTCACTGTGACCCATATTATCTTAATACTTAGTTTGGGTCTGTTTCACTGTGACCCATATTATCTTAATACTTAGTTTGGGTCTATTTCACTGTGACCCATATTATCTTAATACTTAGTTTGGGTCTATTTCACTGTGACCCATATTATCTTAATACTTATTCTGGGTCTATTTCACTGTGATCCATATTATCTTAATACTTATTCTAGGTCTATTTCACTGTGATCCATATTATCTTAATACTTATTCTAGGTCTATTTCACTGTGATCCATATTATCTTAATACTTATTCTGGGTCTATTTCACTGTGATCCATATTATCTTAATACTTATTCTGGGTCTATTTCACTGTGATCCATATTATATTAATACTTATTCTAGGTCTATTTCACTGTGATCCATATTATCTTAATACTTAGTTTGGGTCTATTTCACTGTGACCCATATTATCTTAATACTTATTCTGGGTCTATTTCACTGTGATCCATATTATCTTAATACTTATTCTGGGTCTATTTCACTGTGACCTATATTATCTTAATACTTAGTTTGGGTCTATTTTACTGTGACCCATATTATCTTAATACTTAGTTTGGGTCTATTTCACTGTGATCCATATTATCTTAATACTTAGTTTGGGTCTGTTTCACTGTGACCCATATTATCTTAATAATTATTCTAGGTCTATTTCACTATGACCCATATTATCTTAATACTTTGTTTGGGTCTATTTCACTGTGACCCATATTATCTTAATACTTAGTTTGGGTCTATTTCACTGTGACCTATATTATCTTAATACTTTGTTTGGGTCTATTTCACTGTGACCCATATTATCTTAATACTTAGTTTGGGTCTATTTCACTGTGATCCATATTATCTTAATACTTAGTTTGGGTCTATTTCACTGTGACCCATATTATCTTAATACTTAGTTTGGGTCTATTTTACTGTGACCTATATTATCTTAATACTTATTCTGGGTCTATTTCACTGTGACCCATATTATCTTAATACTTAGTTTGGGTCCGTTTCACTGTGACCCATATTATCTTAATACTTAGTCTGGTCTATTTCACTGTGACCCATATTATCTTAATACTTATTCTGGGTCTATTTCACTGTGACCCATATTATCTTAATACTTATTCTGGGTCTATTTCACTGTGACCCATATTATCTTAATACTTAGTTTGGGTCTATTTCACTGTGACCCATATTATCTTAATATTTATTCTAGGTCTATTTCACTGTGATCCATATTATCTTAATACTTAGTTTGGGTCTATTTTACTGTGACCCATATTATCTTAATACTTATTCTGGGTCTATTTCACTGTGACCTATATTATCTTAATACTTAGTTTGGGTCTATTTCACTGTGATCCATATTATCTTAATACTTATTCTAGGTCTATTTCACTGTGACCCATATTATCTTAATACTTATTCTGGGTCCGTTTCACTGTGACCCATATTATCTTAATACTTAGTTTGGGTCTATTTCACTGTGACCCATATTATCTTAATACTTATTCTAGGTCTATTTCACTGTGACCCATATTATCTTAATACTTATTCTGGGTCTATTTCACTGTGACCTATATTATCTTAATACTTTGTTTGGGTCTATTTCACTGTGACCCATATTATCTTAATACTTAGTCTGGTCTATTTCACTGTGACCCATATTATCTTAATACTTAGTTTGGGTCTGTTTCACTGTGACCCATATTATCTTAATACTTAGTCTGGTCCGTTTCACTGTGACCCATATTATCTTAATACTTAGTTTGGGTCTGTTTCACTGTGACCCATATTATCTTAATACTTAGTTTGGGTCTGTTTCACTGTGACCCATATTATCTTAATACTTAGTTTGGGTCTGTTTCACTGTGACCCATATTATCTTAATACTTAGTCTGGTCCGTTTCACTGTGACCCATATTATCTTAATACTTAGTTCGGGTCTATTTCACTGTGACCCATATTATCTTAATACTTAGTTTGGGTCTGTTTCACTGTGACCCATATTATCTTAATACTTAGTTTGGGTCTGTTTTACTGTGACCCATATTATCTTAATACTTAGTTTGGGTCTGTTTCACTGTGACCCATATTATCTTAATACTTAGTCTGGTCCGTTTCACTGTGACCCATATTATCTTAATACTTAGTTTGGGTCTATTTCACTGTGACCCATATTATCTTAATACTTAGTTTGGGTCTATTTCACTGTGACCCATATTATCTTAATACTTAGTTTGGGTCTATTTCACTGTGACCCATATTATCTTAATAATTATTCTAGGTCTATTTCACTGTGATCCATATTATCTTAATACTTATTCTGGGTCTATTTCACTGTGATCCATATTATCTTAATACTTATTCTGGGTCTATTTCACTGTGACCTATATTATCTTAATACTTAGTTTGGGTCTATTTTACTGTGACCCATATTATCTTAATACTTATTATGGGTCTATTTCACTGTGACCTATATTATCTTAATACTTAGTTTGGGTCTATTTCACTGTGATCCATATTATCTTAATACTTATTCTAGGTCTATTTCACTGTGACCCATATTATCTTAATACTTATTCTAGGTCTATTTCACTGTGACCCATATTATCTTAATACTTATTCTGGGTCTATTTCACTGTGACCTATATTATCTTAATACTTTGTTTGGGTCTATTTCACTGTGACCCATATTATCTTAATACTTAGTTTGGGTCTATTTCACTGTGATCCATATTATCTTAATGCTTAGTTTGGGTCTGTTTCACTGTGACCCATATTATCTTAATAATTATTCTAGGTCTATTTCACTGTGACCCATATTATCTTAATACTTAGTTTGGGTCAATTTCACTGTGACCCATATTATCTTAATACTTAGTTTGGGTCTATTTCGCTGTGACCCATATTATCTTAATACTTAGTTTGGGTCCGTTTCACTGTGACCCATATTATCTTAATACTTAGTTTGGGTCTGTTTCACCGTGACCCATATTATCTTAATACTTAGTTTGGGTCTATTTCACTGTGACCCATATTATCTTAATACTTAGTTTGGGTCTATTTCACTGTGACCCATATTATCTTAATACTTATTCTGGGTCTATTTCACTGTGATCCATATTATCTTAATACTTAGTTTGGGTCTATTTCGCTGTGACCCATATTATCTTAATACTTAGTTTGGGTCCGTTTCACTGTGACCCATATTATCTTAATACTTAGTTTGGGTCTGTTTCACTGTGACCCATATTATCTTAATACTTAGTTTGGGTCTATTTCACTGTGACCCATATTATCTTAATACTAAGTTTGGGTCTATTTCACTGTGACCCATATTATCTTAATACTTATTCTGGGTCTATTTCACTGTGATCCATATTATCTTAATACTTATTCTAGGTCTATTTCACTGTGATCCATATTATCTTAATACTTATTCTAGGTCTATTTCACTGTGATCCATATTATCTTAATACTTATTCTGGGTCTATTTCACTGTGATCCATATTATCTTAATACTTATTCTGGGTCTATTTCACTGTGATCCATATTATATTAATACTTATTCTAGGTCTATTTCACTGTGATCCATATTATCTTAATACTTAGTTTGGGTCTATTTCACTGTGACCCATATTATCTTAATACTTATTCTGGGTCTATTTCACTGTGATCCATATTATCTTAATACTTATTCTGGGTCTATTTCACTGTGACCTATATTATCTTAATACTTAGTTTGGGTCTATTTTACTGTGACCCATATTATCTTAATACTTAGTTTGGGTCTATTTCACTGTGATCCATATTATCTTAATACTTAGTTTGGGTCTGTTTCACTGTGACCCATATTATCTTAATAATTATTCTAGGTCTATTTCACTGTGACCCATATTATCTTAATACTTTGTTTGGGTCTATTTCACTGTGACCCATATTATCTTAATACTTAGTTTGGGTCTATTTCACTGTGACCTATATTATCTTAATACTTTGTTTGGGTCTATTTCACTGTGACCCATATTATCTTAATACTTAGTTTGGGTCTATTTCACTGTGATCCATATTATCTTAATACTTAGTTTGGGTCTGTTTCACTGTGACCCATATTATCTTAATAATTATTCTAGGTCTATTTCACTGTGACCCATATTATCTTAATACTTTGTTTGGGTCTGTTTCACTGTGACCCATATTATCTTAATACTTAGTTTGGGTCTTTTTCACTGTGACCTATATTATCTTAATACTTTGTTTGGGTCTATTTCACTGTGACCCATATTATCTTAATACTTAGTTTGGGTCTATTTCACTGTGATCCATATTATCTTAATACTTAGTTTGGGTCTGTTTCACTGTGACCCATATTATCTTAATAATTATTCTAGGTCTATTTCACTGTGACCCATATTATCTTAATACTTTGTTTGGGTCTGTTTCACTGTGACCCATATTATCTTAATACTTAGTTTGGGTCTATTTCACTGTGACCCATATTATCTTAATACTTAGTTTGGGTCCGTTTCACTGTGACCCATATTATCTTAATACTTAGTTTGGGTCTATTTCACTGTGACCCATATTATCTTAATACTTACTTTGGGTCCGTTTCACTGTGACCCATATTATCTTAATACTTAGTTTGGGTCTATTTCACTGTGACCCATATTATCTTAATACTTTGTTTGGGTCTGTTTCACTGTGACCCATATTATCTTAATACTTTGTTTGGGTCTATTTCACTGTGACCCATATTATCTTAATACTTAGTTTGGGTCTATTTCACTGTGATCCATATTATCTTAATAATTAGTTTGGGTCTATTTCACTGTGACCCATATTATCTTAATACTCAGTTTGGGTCTATTTCACTGTGACCCATATTATCTTAATACTTAGTTTGGGTCTATTTCACTGTGACCCATATTATCTTAATAATTAGTTTGGGTCTATTTCACTGTGACCCATATTATCTTAATACTTAGTTTGGGTCTATTTCACTGTGACCCATATTATCTTAATACTTAGTTTGGGTCTATTTCACTGTGATCCATATTATCTTAATACTTAGTTTGGGTCTATTTCACTGTGATCCATATTATCTTAATACTTAGTTTGGGTCTATTTCACTGTGACCCATATTATCTTAATAATTAGTTTGGGTCTATTTCACTGTGACCCATATTATCTTAATACTTAGTTTGGGTCTATTTCACTGTGACCCATATTATCTTAATAATTAGTTTGGGTCTATTTCACTGTGACCCATATTATCTTAATACTTAGTTTGGGTCTATTTCACTGTGACCCATATTATCTTAATACTTAGTTTGGGTCTATTTCACTGTGACCCATATTATCTTAATACTTAGTTTGGGTCTATTTCACTGTGATCCATATTATCTTAATACTTAGTTTGGGTCTGTTTCACTGTGACCCATATTATCTTAATAATTATTCTAGGTCTATTTCACTGTGACCCATATTATCTTAATACTTAGTTTGGGTCTATTTCACTGTGACCCATATTATCTTAATACTTAGTTTGGGTCTATTTCACTGTGACCCATATTATCTTAATACTTAGTTTGGGTCTATTTCACTGTGATCCATATTATCTTAATACTTAGTTTGGGTCTATTTCACTGTGATCCATATTATCTTAATACTTAGTTTGGGTCTGTTTCACTGTGACCCATATTATCTTAATACTTAGTTTGGGTCTATTTCACTGTGATCCATATTATCTTAATACTTAGTTTGGGTCTGTTTCACTGTGACCCATATTATCTTAATAATTAGTTTGGGTCTGTTTCACTGTGACCCTATTATCTTAATACTTAGTTTGGGTCTATTTCACTGTGATCCATATTATCTTAATACTTAGTTTGGGTCTATTTCACTGTGATCCATATTATCTTAATACTTAGTTTGGGTCTGTTTCACTGTGACCCATATTATCTTAATACTTAGTTTGGGTCTATTTCACTGTGATCCATATTATCTTAATACTTAGTTTGGGTCTGTTTCACTGTGACCCATATTATCTTAATAATTATTCTAGGTCTATTTCACTGTGACCCATATTATCTTAATACTTAGTTTGGGTCTATTTCACTGTGACCCATATTATCTTAATACTTAGTTTGGGTCTATTTCACTGTGACCCATATTATCTTAAAACTTAGTTTGGGTCTGTTTCACTGTGACCCATATTATCTTAATAATTATTCTAGGTCTATTTCACTGTGACCCATATTATCTTAATACTTAGTTTGGGTCTATTTCGCTGTGACCCATATTAGCTTAATACTTAGTTTGGGTCTATTTCACTGTGACCCATATTATCTTAATACTTAGTTTGGGTCTATTTCGCTGTGACCCATATTAGCTTAATACTTAGTTTGGGTCTATTTCACTGTGACCCATATTATCTTAATACTTAGTTTGGGTCTATTTCGCTGTGACCCATATTAGCTTAATACTTAGTTTGGGTCTATTTCACTGTGACCCATATTATCTTAATACCTAGTTTGGGTCTATTTCACTGTGACCCATATTATCTTAATACTTAGTTTGGGTCTATTTCACTGTGACCCATATTATCTTAATACTTAGTTTGGGTCTATTTCACTGTGACCCATATTATCTTAATACTTAGTTTGGGTCTATTTCACTGTGATCCATATTATCTTAATACTTAGTTTGGGTCTATTTCACTGTGACCCATATTATCTTAATACTTAGTTTGGGTCTATTTCACTGTGACCCATATTATCTTAATACTTAGTTTGGGTCCGTTTCACTGTGACCCATATTATCTTAATACTTAGTTTGGGTCTATTTCACTGTGACCCATATTATCTTAATACTTAGTTTGGGTCTGTTTCACTGTGACCCATATTATCTTAATACTTAGTTTGGGTCTATTTCACTGTGACCCATATTATCTTAATAATTAGTTTGGGTCTATTTCACTGTGACCCATATTATCTTAATAATTAGTTTGGGTCCGTTTCACTGTGACCCATATTATCTTAATACTTAGTTTGGGTCTATTTCGCTGTGACCCATATTATCTTAATACTTAGTTTGGGTCTATTTCGCTGTGACCCATATTAGCTTAATACTTAGTTTGGGTCTATTTCACTGTGACCCATATTATCTTAATACTTAGTTTGGGTCTATTTCGCTGTGACCCATATTATCTTAATACTTAGTTTGGGTCTATTTCACTGTGACCCATATTATCTTAATACTTAGTTTGGGTCTATTTCACTGTGACCCATATTATCTTAATAATTAGTTTGGGTCCGTTTCACTGTGATCCATATTATCTTAATACTTAGTTTGGGTCTATTTCACTGTGACCCATATTATCTTAATACTTCGTTTGGGTCTGTTTCACTGTGACCCATATTATCTTAATAATTAGTTTGGGTCTATTTCACTGTGACCCATATTATCTTAATAATTAGTTTGGGTCTATTTCCCTGTGACCCATATTATCTTAATACTTCGTTTGGGTCTATTTCACTGTGACCCATATTATCTTAATACTTAGTTTGGGTCTATTTCACTGTGACCCATATTATCTTAATAATTAGTTTGGGTCCGTTTCACTGTGACCCATATTATCTTAATACTTAGTTTGGGTCTATTTCACTGTGATCCATATTATCTTAATACTTCGTTTGGGTCTGTTTCACTGTGACCCATATTATCTTAATAATTAGTTTGGGTCTATTTCACTGTGACCCATATTATCTTAATAATTAGTTTGGGTCTATTTCACTGTGACCCATATTATCTTAATACTTCGTTTGGGTCTATTTCACTGTGACCCATATTATCTTAATACTTAGTTTGGGTCTATTTCACTGTGACCCATATTATCTTAATAATTAGTTTGGGTCTATTTCACTGTGACCCATATTATCTTAATACTTAGTTTGGGTCTGTTTCACTGTGACCAATATTATCTTAATAATTAGTTTGGGTCTATTTCACTGTGACCCATATTATCTTAATAATTAGTTTGGGTCCGTTTCACTGTGACCCATATTATCTTAATACTTAGTTTGGGTCTGTTTCACTGTGACCCATATTATCTTAATACTTAGTTTGGGTCTATTTCACTGTGATCCATATTATCTTAATACTTAGTTTGGGTCTATTTCACTGTGACCCATATTATCTTAATACTTAGTTTGGGTCTATTTCACTGTGACCCATATTATCTTAATACTTAGTTTGGGTCTGTTTCACTGTGACCCATATTATCTTAATACTTAGTTTGGGTCTATTTCACTGTGACCCATATTATCTTAATACTTATTCTGGGTCTATTTCACTGTGATCCATATTATCTTAATACTTATTCTGGGTCTATTTCACTGTGATCCATATTATCTTAATACTTAGTTTGGGTCTATTTCACTGTGACCCATATTATCTTAATAATTAGTTTGGGTCCGTTTCACTGTGATCCATATTATCTTAATACTTATTCTGGGTCTATTTCACTGTGATCCATATTATCTTAATACTTAGTTTGGGTCTATTTCACTGTGACCCATATTATCTTAATACTTAGTTTGGGTCTATTTCACTGTGACCCATATTATCTTAATACTTAGTTTGGGTCTATTTCACTGTGACCCATATTATCTTAATAATTAGTTTGGGTCCGTTTCACTGTGATCCATATTATCTTAATACTTAGTTTGGGTCTATTTCACTGTGACCCATATTATCTTAATACTTAGTTTGGGTCTATTTCACTGTGACCCATATTATCTTAATAATTAGTTTGGGTCCGTTTCACTGTGATCCATATTATCTTAATACTTAGTTTGGGTCTGTTTCACTGTGACCCATATTATCTTAATACTTATTCTGGGTCTATTTCACTGTGACCCATATTATCTTAATACCTAGTTTGGGTCCGTTTCACTGTGACCCATATTATCTTAATAATTAGTTTGGGTCTATTTCACTGTGACCCATATTATCTTAATACTTAGTTTGGGTCTATTTCACTGTGACCCATATTACCTTCATACTTTGCATGGGTTTATATCACTGTGACCAAAATTAGATTCATTATTAGCTTAGCTTCATAATTAGCTTACAAGTGGGACATTTTCATGCTCATAAGCTTGTTGATTAGCTGGATCTATGCCACAGTTGGCCTCATTAGCTTTATAATTAGTTTAGATCTAAGTCACAATGACCTCCATTACCTTCATAATTAGCCTGGTATAGGTTACTGTGACCTGAATTAACTTAATAATTATCCTGGTATAGGCCACTGTGACCTGAATTAACTTCATAATTATCCTGGTATAGGCCACTGTGACCTGAATTAACTTCATAATTAGCCTGGTATTGGCCACTATGACCTGAATTAACTTCATAATTAGCCTGGTATAGGCCACTGTGACCTGAGTTAGCTTCATAATTAGCCTGGTCTGAGTCCCTTTGACCCCAATTTATTTCATAATTAGCCTGGTCTGGGTCACAGTGACTTATCACCCACAAAATAAATATGACTATACTCAGTGTACATATAAAAGTACTCCATATTGTTTGCTTGTGGGATTTTTTTCTCTACATTTTTATGTAAACTTTGATTGTGTGCCTCGTTACATCATAAATAAATCAGTAATAACAGCAACTTTATGTGTAAATGTTAAGTAAATTAAAACCAATTAATAAGTTGCTTCTAATTACTTACATGTACAATGTAATTCTAAACCAAACCAATCAAGCACAAACCATACACATGTTCAGTCATTACTGTCTACTATCCAGGGGTTTGAACTATAATTTACCCTTGCAACAATTGTGAAGATGATCAGATAGGGTCAGTTATATTGAATGGCTAATCAAGGGTCAGTGGAGATTCTTTAATCTGATCAATTATCCCAGGGCTATCTGAATGGCCTATTTAAAGTTTTTGCAAAACTCATCTAGAATTTAATTCATTTACCTATGAGTACAGTGACATAAATACATGTATTAGCAAAAGGAAAATACAAACAAATATTAATGAAGTGATAAAATAGGTTGATGTCGCAAAAATGACAACAAAAAACTATATATCCCTATGAAATTGTGTATGCTTTTGTCAGCCTGAATTAACAATGAATAATGTTACTCAGATCTACACAAAGCACTGAAGAATTAAAACAGCTGACATTACTTAAAAAGCTACATTCAATTTCTTACTACACTTCAGAGTACAAATAAGCTGATGTTCTGATTCAATAATGGAAAAATATCATGTATAATGTGACAGTACAGAGATCTGACTTACTAAATTCACTAATATTTATGAGAAATTTTTTATATCTACCTGAGGTGATGATGTACATAGTTGTACAAGCTTTCAAAAAGTGACTTTAAATGTAATCAGTTGCAAGTATGAGTATATTTTGCAGATTAGGTTGTTATTGTTGTTGTAGGGTTTAAAGCCATTTTTCATCACAAGACCGATTATTCATGGTGGCCAGTATCAACGGTGGAGGTAAAACTTGGCAAAACCCTGGAAAGAACCACCAACCCATGAGAAGCTACGGGCTAGCCTTTTCACATACCCACATTGGCCGAGCTTGAGGCTTGAATTGATGTAGACAGAGGTGAGATGGCAGTGATCCATAATGGTGAACGCATTAGACCACTTGGCCACTCAGGGCCCCTGCAGATCATGTAAACTGCATTGATACAGATAGCTTTACACAAATTATATATACTGATGTAACGCAAATGATCTTTCCAAATGAGGCACACAGTGCCCATACAAACAGTCCTTCCCAGCTAAAATGCATGGCATCCATTAATATAGCCTTGGCCATTAAAATAAATGAACATGAATACATTTGAAAAATTATATCCTGTGCATTCCATGTGCAATTCATATAAATACAACTGCAGAAGCTGAAACTATCATGAGGAGCCTCAAAACCACCCACAAACTATAACCAATTTTTAGTCTTCATGTCTGGCCAATGATACAACTGAGATTTGATGTAAATTAATATTTAAAATGTCGTGTCAAAATATGACACATTCCATTAACAGGATATCTGACTTAAGAAAAGTGACATATTTTACCCATAATACTCCAGAAGAAATGATTTTATGTTGTTACGTAGCTTATCTGACGATGAAATTACAAGTATTAGTAAATAGACAATGTTATGAGCAGGTCCAAACATCTTACAATAGAGTGATATTGATGTTTTGCCCCCACTCCCCAACCCATTGACTGACACTATGTTGCTATGTGCTTGGCCCCCACCAACCCCCATCAACTCACCACTGACATACTCTGTTATTAAATGCCTGGCCCTCCCAGCCCTAGTCAGGCAATGTAAGACCTCACCCATGATAATCAAACTCTAGGATTACTACTACACCCTACATTCTATCATATAACTGATATATGTGTATTATCATAGGCTCTATATAATTTATAGTGGCAAACAGGATTTTCAGATAAAATGTTGACATATGATGTCTAGCAGTTGTTTACAGATGTAAATATATAACCAACCAGTAAGGATACAATCATATTGTGCTCCCCAAAACCAGAGAACTGATGTTGTTTTATCTGGTCTGGTTTTGTGAATTGTTGAAAAGAGTCATGAGCAAGAATAGTTAATGACTGGCGCTGGCCATTATCAGAAATAATTATTTAAAACAGTTCAGACTTGACTTTTAAAATCTTTGAATGATAAATACTATTTATTTAATACAGGGCATCAAACCCATCAAATA
This sequence comes from Unio delphinus, assembly GCA_029339505.1. NCBI lineage: Eukaryota > Metazoa > Mollusca > Bivalvia > Unionida > Unionidae > Unio > Unio delphinus. The sequence goes on along the minus strand of JAQISU010000001.1, from coordinate 4,371,080 downwards.
TAAACTGTAGTGAATGTCCAACATAAACCAGCTGTTGGTGTGTATCAGTTCTAATCCAGTGTGGAATATCTAATTAATTTACTGTCAAGTGATATTTCAAAACTAAGAAGATAAAGGCTTATACTTCATTACAGAATCAATTCGACCACGACACTGTTCAAAATTCTTTACTGTCAATCATTCGAAAAATCAATACTATTTTTGTACACGTCAAAGATCTGACAATTTCTACTCTTACAATAACAATTATCAAAACACCTATTTTATCCTCATGCAAATAACTATATCTGTTTAATTTTAAGTTTAATCAGCAGCAACAAAACAGACTGATTTAACTGCAAAAGCTGGTATTTCATTATTCACAGAGTCAAGCCAAACTGAAAAAAACATTTCCTCTAACTAGCATGAACCAATAAGGGACACAACTCTTACCGCACTAAAAAAAAACAGCCTCACTGTCATGTCCACGTTTACTGGCCTAACAGGGGTGTACGATTACGCCGTTTCTTATAGTAGAAATAGTCATTAAACAAAATATCAAGGATTGAAGCCGCTGGCATAATACTCCCTTTATTCGTTAACTCAAAACCTGTAGACTATATCAACTAACTATGAATCGATGAATTAAACAAAACAGAGGATCCTAGAAAAAAATGAATGTCAAGACATTTGAACAATTCACTTGTAATGCACAAATATTAGCAACAACCAAAAACATATCGAGACCGAATTGGACGACATGTATGAATGGTGTTTGCCTTATACCACAGGAGTCTGACGTTTTATCAATAAAGTACGGCGAAATGTACGACAAAAAGAAATACCCTTATCAATAATATATATATATATATATATATATATATATATATATATATATATATTATTGATAAGGGTATTTCATTTTGTCATACATTTCGCCGTACTTTACTGATAAAACATCAGACTCCTGTGCTTATACAAACATGCACACCTTACCAGCTAAATGCAGGCTATTACAATATATTTTTTATATATGTTATACAGTGAACTTTTAACACAAACATAAAGATTTATGCACTAAATTACAAACAATTCTTAAATGATTCATCACAAGTCCAAAATAATATAAATGTTCCGAATAGATTCAGTTGATTTTGAATATGCTGATCTACAAATAGTGTTGATTTACTATAGTGATAAATCTTTAATATCCTTTAGTGCATTCACGATAAGCGTAAATCGATGGTTTAGTCCAAACGGTCAATCATAACATAATAATTCAAAAAAATAATTTAATTTCTCAAAGTGTATCAGAACACAACATTAATTGATTTCATATACTGAACATGTGACAAAAATGAGTTAATGTTTATTCATATGGCATAGATATTCTCAGGAAATTGACTCTTTGACGGTTATGTTGTACTACACAAGCATGCATTGACCAATATTTCCAAACAGAAAGGGGCACAGAGTGTCAAAGTTCCACACAATCCAACTTAATTTGGAACGTGAAATATTCCATTCAAGCTTAGTAGCTTTGTTTCCCAATTATTTTTAATATATTTACATTCAGAATATTATATCATCTTTGAAGCAAGAAGACCTCAACCCTATTTAGCAAAAAATGCAACATAGTATGCAATGTGTCCATCGTTTCAATATTATTGGGCATTATGCATAGTAATCAGTAGGTACAATTAGCAGTGACATAACTGTTTGATTAAAGATTTATGGGTGATTTAGTTATGGCAGCAGCAGTGGAAATAGTACAGCAGAGAAAGGAAAATTTGATTTGTAGCACAATTTGTAGCTCATTTCACAGTAGCAGCATAACCAGAACAACACAACTTAAAAAAAATAATTTTATGTAAGGGTTGGTATGTTAGGAAACGTTACACGAACAGCACGTTAAGTCAAATTATCGAGAACATTTCATCTGGGTAGCCAATGGTTGGATCATCATATTTATTAGGAAAGATGACGTACTATCATTGACATGAATCGTAACAAGGACTTCAATGATGAACGAAAAGCTTAATGAATCCACAAAAAAAATGATTGCAAAAATACATTGCCAAGTTTTATTTAGTTTGACAACAATTATGCCTTGTTTCAGTGAATTAAATCATGTTAACATAAGACTGTGCATTAGGTGTGATTAAGTTGTGCGGGAAACTGCTTTAATTTTTCAACAAGTTCATTCTACCCCTATTACTAGAGTGAGTCTGCTTACCTAGGTGGATTTGGTGGCATGAATAAATATATGCTGAACATAATATCTGATCTTGTCTAACCTTTCAACCTAGTAGGTGGAATGTTTTACTTTCTTTACCAGAGGGGGGATTATGACCCGTTAGAATATTTGTAAAGTATATCAGTTTCTCTGATCTACAGTAATACACTACTGTGTATCCTCGAGCTTTTACCAGATACAATATATATATATATATATATATATATATATATATATATATATATATATATATATATGCTTGTGTTGTTACTTCTGAATTAAGATCACTAATAGGCTTGTGCTGTGCTTGATGTTAAAGTTCAACCATCATGAAAGTTTACAAAATTTGCTTGAAATTCCCAAAAGTTTCCAGTTATTTTGTTTCGTATCTGACAATAACTTCTGTAGATGATGTGTTGTTATCTCTTGCAGCCCAATTCTAACGTCGTCTCTTGTGACAGGTGGAAATTTCAACTGACGTAATGCCAGTTCACCTAGAACTTCAAGGTCCACTATAACATCACCATGACCACAAAAGTGGAAAAGCCAATGGACTACAGACTGGTCAAGGTTGGGGTTCTGGAACTGGACGATAGTATGTGATATATCAAATTTATCTAAATTAGCCCTTTTTAAGAAGACACAACAAAATAACAACAATTACATCTTGTAGTGTTTAATCATGTATTCAGTTAGGTACATGTAGGGCACACCGTTGACAGTCATTTTGATGTATGATGTGATATCCTGATATGTTTCATTGATTGGAGCATGACAAGTACAACATACAATATAGCAAACGTGTTTGTGATGTGGAACAAAATATCTTTTAAATCTTTAGAAGTGACTGATAAAGATATTGGCTATTGGTAATTAATTTGCATACGTTGAACTCTTTGAGAGCATACTATTCCTTAGAAATATAGAATACTCTCTTAGTATGGGAGAACAAATGTACATATTTTTATACGATCACTAATATAATTTTAAAAGGTGTCAATTAAAAAAGCGACTTTGGCCAAGATATAGTTTTGTTCAGACTGACTTTTACTTTCTCCGTGCACATTTTTGTCTACACTTCCTAGTCGAGAAAGTTGAAGCGAAACTTGAAATAATGTGAATACACATGGACATATTATATACTTTTATTTATGAGTTCCATTAATTAACATCTCTGCAAACATTATAAAGATGTAACATAAATATTTTAATAAATTGCTCTTTAATCTTTGACCCAATGCATTTATATGTCCTTTGGTAAACACATTGATCTGCCACTGAAATAACACTCTGATCTGCCACTGAAAATAACACTGATCTTCCACTGAAATAACACACTGATCTGCCACTGAAATAACACTGAACTGCCACTAAAATAACAAATTGATCTGCCACTGAAATAACACATTGATCTGCCACTAAAATAACACATTGATCTGCCACTGAAATAACACATTGATCTGAAACGGAAATAACACTGAACTGCCACTTAAATAACACACTGATCTGCCACTGACATAACACAGATCTGCCACTGAAAAAACTCTGATCTGCCCGTGAAAAAACACTGAACTGCCACTGAAATAACTCTGATCTGCCAGTGAAATAACACTGATCTGCCACTGAAAAAACTCTGATCTGCCACTGAAATAACACACTGATCTGCCACTGAAATAACTCTGATCTGTCACTGAAATAACACATTGATCTGTCACTGAAACAACACATTGATCTGAAACTGAAATATCATTGAACTGCCACTGAAATAACACATTGATCTGCCACTGAACTAACACTCTGACCTGCCTCTGAAATAACACTGAACTGCCACTGAAATAACACACTGATCTGCCACTGAAATAACACTGAACTGACTCTGAAATAACACATTGATCTGCCACTGAAATAACACACTGATCTGCCACTGAACAGCAACTGAAATAACACACTGATCTGCCACTGAAATAACACTGAACTGCTACTGAAATAACACATCTATTTACCACTGAAATAACACTGATCTGCCAGTGAAATAACTCTGATCTGCCACTGAAATAACACCCTGACCTGCCACAGAAATAACTTTAAGCTGACACTGAAATAACCCTGTATGCCACTGAAATAACACACTGATCTGTCAGTGAAATAACACATTGAGCTACAACTGAAATAACACTGATCTGCCACTGAAATAACACTGATCTGCCACTGAAATAACACTGAACTGCCTCTGAAATAACACATTGATCTGCCCCTAAAATAACACACTGATCTGCCACTGAAATAACTCTGATCTGCCACTGAAATAACTCTGATCTGCCACTGAAATAACACACTGATCTGACACTGAAATAACACTGAACTGCCTCTGAAATAACACATTGATCTGCCCCTGAAATAACACACTGATCTGCCACTGAAATAACTCTGATCTGCCTCTGAAATAACTCTGATCTGCCACTGAAATAACACACTGATCTGACACTGAAATAACTCTGATCTGCCACTGAAGAAACACGTTGATCTGCCACTGAACTAACACTCTGACCTGTCACTGAAACAACACTGATCTGACACTGAAATAACTCTGATCTACCACTGAAATAACACTGAACTGCCTCTGAAATAACACATTGATCTGCCACTGAAATAACACACTGATCTGCCACTGAAATAACACACTGATCTGCCACTGAAATAACACTGACCTGTTACTGAAATAACACATTGATTTGCCACTGAAATAATACTGATCTCCCAGTGAAATAACACTAATCTGCCACTGATATAACACTAATCTGCCACTGAAATAACTTTAAGCTGACACTGATTTAACCCTGTATGCCACTGAAATAACCCTGATCTGCCAGTGAAATTACACACTGATCTGCCACTAAAATAAAACTGATCTGCCACTGATATATCTCTGATCTGCCACTGAAGAAACACCTTGATCTGCCACTGAACAAACACTCTGACCTGCCACTGAAATAACACTGATCTGCCACTGAAATAACACACTGATCTGCCACTGAAATAACACTGAACTGACACTGAAATTATACACTGATCTGCCACTGATATATCTCTGATCTGCCACTGAAATAACACATTGATCTGCCACTGAAATAACACATTGATCTGAAACTGAAATAACACTAAACTGCCACTGAAAAAACACATTGATCTGCCACTGAACTAACACTCTGACCTGCCTCTGAAATAACTCTGATCTGCCTCTGAAATAACACTCTGATCTGCCACTAAAATAGCACTCTGACCTGCCACTGAAATAACACTGAACTGCCACTGAAATAACCCTCTGATCGTCCATTGAAATAACACGAAACTGCCACTGAAATAACACACTGATCTGCCACTGAAATAACACTGAACTGCCTCTGAAATAACACATTGATCTGCCACTGAAATAACACTGAACTGACACTGAAATTATACACTGATCTGCCACTGATATATCTCTGATCTGCCACTGAAATAACTCTGATCTGCCACTGAAATACACTCTGAACTGCCAATGAAATACCTCTGATCTGCCACTGAAATAACTCTGAACTGCATCTGAAATAACTCTGATCTACCACTGAAATAACACACTGATTTGACACTGAAATAACTCTGATCTGCCACTGAAAAAGCAAATTGATCTGCCACTGAACTAACACTCTGACCTGCCTCTGAAATAACTCTGATCTGCCTCTGAAATAACACTCTGATCTGCCACTAAAATAACACTCTGACCTGCCACTGAAATAACACTGAACTGCCACTGAAATAACACTCTGATCGTCCACTGAAATAACACGAAACTGCCACTGAAATAACACACTGATCTGCCACTGAAATAACACTGAACTGCCTCTGAAATAACCCATTGATCTGCCACTGAAATAACACTGAACTGACACTGAAATTATACACTGATCTGCCACTGATATATCTCTGATCTGCCACTGAAATAAAACTGATCTGCCACTGATATATCTCTGATCTGCCACTGAAATAACTGATCTGCCACAGAAATAACTCTGAACTGCCACTGAAATAACTCTGATCTGCCACTGAAATAACACACTGATCTGACACTGAAATAACTCTGATCTGCCACTGAAGAAACACATTGATCTGCCACTGAACTAAAACTCGGACCTGCCACTGAAATAACACTGATCTGCCACTGAAATAACACTGATCTGCCACTGAAATAACACACTGATCTGCCACTGAAATAACACTGAACTGACACTGAAATTATACACTGATCTGCCACTGATATATCTCTGATCTGCCACTGAAATAACACATTGATCTGCCACTGAAATAACACATTGATCTGAAACTGAAATAACACTAAACTGCCACTGAAATAACACATTGATCTGCCACTGAACTAACACTCTGACCTGCCTCTGAAATTATTCTGATCTGCCTCTGAAATAACACTCTGATCTGCCACTAAAATAACACTCTGACCTGCCACTGAAATAACACTGAACTGCCACTGAAATAACACTCTGATCGTTCACTGAAATAACACGAAACTGCCACTGAAATAACACACTGATCTGCCACTGAAATAACACTGAACTGCCTCTGAAATAACACATTGATCTGCCACTGAAATAACACTGAACTGACATGGAAATTATACACTGATCTGCCACTGATATATCTCTGATCTGCCACTGAAATAACTCTGATCTGCCACTGAAACACACTCTGAACTGCCAATGAAATACCTCTGATCTGCCACTGAAATAACTCTGAACTGCCTCTGAAATAACACATTGATCTACCACTGAAATAACACACTGATCTGACACTGAAATAACTCTGATCTGCCACTGAAAAAGCAAATTGATCTGCCACTGAACTAACACTCTGACCTGCCACTGAAATAACACTGATCTGCCACTGAAATAACACTCTGAACTGCCACTAAAATAACACTCTGACCTGCCACTGAAATAACACTCTGATCTTCCACTGAAATTACACTAAACTGCCACTGAAATAACACACTGATCTGTGACTGAAATAACACTGAACTTCCACTGAAATAACACACTGATCTTCCACTGAAATAACACTGAACTGCCACTGAAATAACACACTGATCTGCCACTGATATATCTCCGACCTGCCACTGAAATAACTCTGATATGCCACTGAAATACACTCTGAACTGCCAATGAAATACCTCTGATCTGCCACTGAAATAACTCTGATCTGCCACTGAAGTAACTCACTGATCTGCCACTGAAATAACACACTGATCTTCCACTGAAATAACTCTGATCTGTCAGTGAAATAACACATTGAGCTGCAACTTAAATAACAGTGATCTGCCACTGAAATAACACACTGATCTACCACTGATATTACACTGATCTGCCACTGATAGAACTCTGATCTTCCAGTGAAATAACTCTGATCTGCCACTGAAATAACACTGAAATAACACACTGATCTGCCACTGATATAACACTGAAATAACTCTGATTTGCCACTGAGTTAGCAGACAGTATACATGGTACATGATCTTCACAACATTTTACTCACTTGCAAATATGGTACTGTGCTATATAGAAATGACAACTTTTTACTCACAAACGATGAATTTCAATCCCGAGGCAAAGAAAACCATTTTCCTCATTACTTGCTCCTTATACAAAGTGAATAAAAACTGATATTTGTAAATGATAACTGGTACTTGTACATGCAAATTGGTACTTGTAAATGAATATCTGTTCTTGAATTTTGCTCCCAAACAAGTGCTGATGTAAAGTTTTAGATATATTTTGATCCAATAATTCAATCAAAGCACAATTCAAACAATTATTCCAAATTTATAACTAGTTATCCACATCTTTTGCTCTTCACCTAATCAAGGTTGAATAACACTAGAAGATTCTCTTATTTACATTATGTGTATGCACTGTACTCTGTGCTTCACACACCATAGCTGTGATCACTGACTTTAAAACTTACTTAATCTTAGTCTGTGATACCTTCTTCCTGATCATGTTAACATCTTCCTTCTTTCCCCCAATTCGATTCAGACTTGAAATATTTGTGATGTTTAAAAGATTGATTGGAATTCACAATATCATTATTATGCATCCTTTATATATTTTCAATATTGTGTACATAATAGTGTCATTAATGGTCTTATTTACTGGTATACCTTTATTCCTCACTGACTGGCAGCAAATAAATTGTAGTCTATCATGAGTATCAACATCAGACTAAACCCAGTTTTTTGCACACAAATAAGTAACAACAATTTAAAAGTGCACTTTAAAGCAAGTGAGCTAGAATGGCATGATTTAAAAATAGGCACTACTCATGTCATAAAATATCACATTATTAACACAGTTGCTACATAGAAGTTCAAGTTTCTTTCTGAACAGTTGCTACATACAAGTCTACATTTTTTCTGAACAGTTCGAACATACAAGTCACATTTTTTTTTATTATGGCAGTAGAATGCTGACAAATTGTATGCAAATTATATGCAAATATGCATTTTAGTTCATCTAGCCTACTGCTACACATTTGATTCCGAGTTTAACTTTGAAAATAACAATGGTTGACCCTGTTGTTTGTTTTACTGATTACTCTTAACAAGATGTATTATGAAATGACACATGTCAGGGTCTATGTTGTTTCCATCTGGACATGATTCATAAGCATGCATAGAAGATAATAAGTGACAATGAAATCAACCAGGACACTTATGTCAATGAAATTAATCATGTCACCCATGCCAGTCAAATTAATGATTTCACCTATGCCAATGAAGCCAAATCATCTCACTCAGGCCACAAAGTCAGCCATGTCACCTATGCCAATGAAGCCACATCATCTCATGCAGACCACAAAGTCCATCATGTCACCTATGCCAATGAAGCCACATCATCTCACTCAGGTCATGAAGTCAAACAATGAAATCAACCAGGACACTTATGTCAATGAAATTAATCATGTCACCCATGCCAGTCAAATTAATGATTTCACCTATGCCAATGAAGCCAAATCATCTCACTCAGGCCACAAAGTCAAACATGTCACCTATGCCAATGAAGCCACATCATCTCACTCAGGCCACGAAGTCAATCATGTCGCCTATGCCAATGAAGCCACATCATTTCACTCAGGTCATGAAGTCAATCATGTCACCTATGCCAATGAAGCCACATCATTTCACTCAGGTCATGAAGTCAATCATGTCACCTATGCCAATGAAGCCACATCATTTCACTCAGCCATGAAGTTATACATGTCACCTATGCTTATTCAGGCTATGAAATTAATCATGTGACCTATGCTAATGAATTCAAATCCTATCACTTGCTAAGGAAGCCAATCAGTTCACCGTTGCCAATGAAATAAAGTCACTTCAACTATTCCAGTGCAGTTAAATCATGTCACCTAAGCCAGTGACATCAATCATGTCACCAAGGCAAGGAAATCATATCACGTCCTTTATACCAATGAGGTCAAATGACGACACCACTGCCAATAAGCCTAAATGTGCCACTCATGTTGATTACATCAAATTGTGTGACCTATACCAATCAAGTAAAGCAGATGAGGTATCTTCCAAGCTGAAAAAATGATATATTGCTTGTTCTAAGCACTTCATGGCAGGAAACAAACTACAGCAATTAAACAAATGTGATATTCCATGGGCTCTCATTTAATATCCTTCTATATGTTGCATTCAATTAATTGATGTTACATGGCTCTAATTTAATGTCACTAAAAGCTGAATTCAATAAATTTGATATACCATGTACTCTCATTTAATATTCCACTATTCAATCAATTTGATATCCCATGGACTCTTTTTTAATATCCTGCTATATGTTGCATTCAATCACTTTGATATCCCATGGGCTCTAATTTAATATCCCACTATAATTGCATTCAATCAATTTGATATCCCATTGGCTCTTTTTTAATATCCTGCTATATGTTGCATACCTTTGCCATCAGTAAGATCCATGTAGGTAGGATGGTTAGAAGACTTGGGCTGGAGATAATCATCTTCATCCACTGGGACATTAATGCTTACATCAGGTGACTGGACAGGAGGTGACCGTGATTTTCAACCATTTGACAACCAACCTACATTTTCAAATGGACTGTTGGGACCACTTCGACTAAATACACCATCAGGTTCATCTAGGAGAAAGGAAACATATATAAGTATTTAATATTATAATAATTACAAAGCACATTAAAACTATTTTTTTAATAAAATATTACTCAAGTGACAAACCAGAGATTACTATATCTACAAGTCAGGACCAACAAAAAACAGACAGACCCAGATCTGACATAGTGTAACAGGCCATTAGATCAGAGTCTATGCTCTTTCTTAGAAGTATCATGTGGGGAAACAACAACACCATGTTGTTTGCCATCAGACCTGACTGATTTGCATAAATCAATGGTACATAAGGGTATAACTTATACCTGATAAAATAAATCAGGCTAAAAAAGAAACAATAATTGCAACAACAACAAACAATAATATTATTTTGTTCTCTTTATGTGACCTTCATTAAAATAATGACTAGAAATTAACAGAATTGTGAACTGAAACCATCCATGGGCTTAAGTAGACATCCTAAAATCAACTGTAGAATTCTGAAAAAACAACTGCAAACTTCATACAATCAGTTATTGATTGTACACAAACAGTTGTAGACTTCCTACAATCAAAGACTTCATACAATTACTTGTAAACATCTTATATGTCTGTCTATCTCCTACAATAAGTAGTAGATTTCTTACAATAAACTGTAGACTTCTTACAAAGAAGCATATACTTCTTACAATTAGTTTGCAGACTTCCTACTACATGTAGTTGTGACTAGTTACAATCAGCTGTGGGCTTATTACAATCAGTTGTAGACTCCTCCAAGCAGTGGTGACTTCTTATAATCATTGGTAGACTTCTTACAATCAGTTGTAGACTTCATACAAGCAGTTGTAGATTTCATACAAGCAGTTTTAGATTTCATACAAGCAGTTGTAGACTTATTACAAGCAGATGTAGACTTATTACAATCAGTTGTTGATTTCATACAAGCAGTTGTAGACTTATTACAATCAGTTGTAGACTATTACAATCAGTTGTAGATTTCATACAAGCCATTATAGACTTATTACAAGCAGTTGTAAACTTATTACAATCAGTTGTAGACTTATTACAATCTGTTGTAGATTTCATACAATCAGTTGTAGATTTCATACAAGCAGTTATAGACTTATTACAAGCAGTTGTAGACTTATTACAATCAGTTGTATACTTATTACAATCTGTTGTAAATTTCATACAAGCAGTTGTAGACTTATTACAATCTGTTGTAGATTTCATAGAAGCAGTTGTCGACTTATTACAATCAGTTGTAGATTTCATACAAGCAGATGAAGACTTATTACAATCAGTTGTGACTTATTACAAGCAGTTGTAGACTTATTACAATCAGCTGCAGAATTCACAGAATAAATAAATCAACAGAGAAATGAACAGTCTGTTGACATGTTAAAAAATATTCTGACTACTGTTTTTGAAATCAATTAGTACATTAATAAAACAATAAATCAATTAATACAGAATCATGACTACAGTAATGATTCATATAAGAGTCCAAATAATCAATTAATAAATCAATTAGTACATAATTCTGACTATATTAATAAATCAATTAAAACATAATTCTGACTATATTAATAAATCAATTAAAACATAATTCTGATTACATTAACTGTCTTTAGGAATATGTCAATATTAAAAAGGCAAAATAAAAAATAAAAATTTTAAATATGCAAAAGCCCCATTTAGGACAATTATTTTTATGTGATATTTAGGGCAATCTACACATGTGAAGGTTACACTTAGGACAATATTTACACTATGTCAAGGTAACGATTTGGACAATATTAACACAGTATATCAAGGTCACACTTGGGACAATATGTACACAGTATGTCAAGGTCACACTTAGGACAAAAATTATGCAGTATGTCAAGGCAACATTTAGGACCATATTTACACAGTTTGTCAAGGTCACACATAGGAAAATGTTTACACAGTATGTCAAGGTCACACTTAGGAGAATGTTTACACAGTATGTTAAGGTCACACATACGACAATATTTACATAGAATTTCAAGGTCACTTTTAGGACATCATTTGCACAGCATGTTAAAGTCACACTTACGACAATATTTACTCAATATTTCAAGGTAAATCTTAGGACAATATTTACTTAGAATTTCAAGGTTACACTTATGACAATATTTACACAGTATGTCAAGGCAACACTTAGGACAATATTTGCACATTACAGGAAAATCAAACTCTTGAAAGTTTTTACACATTATGTAACAGTCCCATTTAGGACAATTTCTATACATTATGTGATAGTCCCAATTAGGAAAATCTTAACACATTATGTAACAATCCCGATTAGGACAATCTTTACACATTGTGTGACAGTTGCAATTAGGACAATCTTTACACATTGTGTGACAGTCACAATTAGAACAATCTTTACACATTGTGTGACAGTCCCAATTAGGATAATCTTAACACAGTATGTGACAGTTCGAATTAAGATAATCTTTACACATTGTGTGTGTGTGTCAGTCACAATTAGGACAATCTTTACACATTGTGTGACAGTCCCAATTAGAACAATATTTACACGTTATGTAGTAGTCCCAATTAGGATAATCTTTACACATTATGTGAGATTGCCAATTAAGACAATCTTTACACATTATGTGAGATTGCCAATTAGGACAATCTTTACACATTATGTGACAGTGCCAAGTAGGATAATCTGTACATGGATGCACAAGATTCCTGACACAAAGATGGCAATAAACATACTTCATTACTTTATTTAAGTGACATTAATGAGGAAAGATATTTATCATATTTTGATTTTAGTGTCTACAGTCTGACCTACAATACAGTACCTATCCCTCTATCCTTTAAGAACTTGGCAGGATCAGAACTGTATCGTGAATTAATGCTATCCCCACGAGCATGACTTGGAGACAATTCCCTCTGCTGGTGGGCTGCAGCTGCACTCTCAAGTGGCCATAACATTTTTCTCGTCTTGGACCCGGATTGACTTCTTTCTCTTTGAAATCTAAGTTAGAAACTGATCCAATGCTGGGGATTGTTGTCAGTGGTGTCTGAAGTAGCAAAAGAGAAAAAAACATTAATGATTAAGGTTGTATCTATACATGAGAGTGCTTGTACAAAATTCTTTATAAACAGATACCTTTCTTAAGTTATTATTTCATAAATGACACCTGCTTTAGTTGCCAACTTCATATAAAGATGAATTGCATATAATGGAAATGCATAAACCAGAAAGTTCACTCACATGTATATGCAGAGTACATGATCACACCATACCTAATATTAAGCTGATCTCTTCATACTGGGTACATTATTGACAGATTCACTCACCTGTATATGCAAAGTACATGATCACACCATACCTAATATTAAGCTGATCCCTTCATACTGGGTACATTATTGACAGATTCACTCACCTGTATATGCAAAGTACATGATCACACCATACCTAATATTAATCTGATCCCTTCATACTGGGTACATTATTGACAGATTCACTCACCTGTATATGCAAAGTACATGATCACACCATACCTAATATTAAGCTGATCCCTTCATACTGGGTACATTATTGACAGATTCACTCACCTGTATATGCAAAGTACATGATCACACCATACGTAATATTAAGCTGATTTCTTCATACTGGGTACATTATTGACAGATACACTCACCTGTATATGCAGAGTACATGATCGCACCATACCTAATATTAAGCTGATCCCTTCATACTGGGTACATTATTGACAGATTCACTCACCTGTATATGTAAAGTACATGATCACACCATACATAATATTAAGCTGATCCCTTCATACTGGGTACATTATTGTCAGATACACTCACCTGTATATGCAGAGCACATGATCACACCATACCTAATATTAAGCTGATCCCTTCATACTGGGTACATTCTTGACAGATAAGTACCATGAACACAATATGACACTGTTCAAGAAAAATATATAACTGTGATTATAGATGAGGTCACCAGGGTATATTACACATATAGTATTACTATATAAAGTCGTAGACTCTGTGACCATTCTTGATTTATAAGAGACAGTGTTATAATGGGTCATGTTATAATGATGTGCATCATACTCAATATTACGTCTATATAAAGTCTTGGAATCTGTGACCATTCTTGCCTTATAAAAGAGACTGTGTTATAATGGGTCATGTTATAGTAAATTATCAATGTACATGTCCGAGTCTATTCATTTATCAATTGTTTGAATATTATACATAAGCAAATGTAGTAGAATACAATAATATACTTTTACGATTGGAGTGGCTCCATCAGCCACATGATTCTGGATATATGCTGTGATGACCTTGGCTGAAGATAATCATCAGCTTCAATAACTTCTTCTGGACCATCTTGTGCCACACTAAGATGCCTTGCAAGGTCATTCTTATCATAAGAGTAGCTGGATAATCTCATCAACTTGTCGCCCTAAAATACATACAATGTACAGTAATTCTTGATGGTCTGTACCACTCTGAAGTATATGCTTATCACTGTATGGTAATTGTCATGTTGCCCTTCCTGGAATTACAGTCAGGGGAACAAAGGACTGGTTAGAAGCCATGTATGTATGTTAGACCCTGCAGTTTGACTTAAAGGCATGAGAACCCATCATTATTGGGTGTGAAATATTGCCCATGGATGTTGAAAACGTTGTTCAAGAACAAAGGACCCTTATTGGCATCATAAATCTCACCATTTTGAGAGACAGCCCGAGGGCATTGTCTGCTAAGTTGAAAAGACCGAGGTTAAATCAACATCCAATCGAAAATGAGAGGTTGTGGTCACCTTTGGGTAATTTTTACATTTGCAACAGTTTTGATTAGGTTGTTAGAGGTTGTGGTCACCATTTTCAATCTAGATTTAACCTTTGTACTTTTGCAGCTTGGAACTTAAAAACTGCCTAAACATTGTGCTGGAAGGATAAAGCAATACTCTGATAAAGCCATTCATATTTTGGCAGGAAAACTTATAAAATTCTAAGAAAGACAAAACTATATAAAGGTCAGTAAGTTATTTGCTCAATTGTTGAAGAATATTAATGTAACTGGAATTAGGTGCAGTATGTATACTTCATTACTAGAATCGTTAGAACGCAGAATTACCTTTGTAACATTTGATTTACATGCATATGTGAGAAATGAGCTATCATTATATACAAGAATTGTAGATTGCTAGCTTGTGGTCAGAATTAATATTGTAATTCATTATTCGGTTACTTCGTAGTAAACTAGTGCATTTATTCATGTGATAGTCTAGATTTTGCAACTATTGATATGTAACTTTGGAAAATGGTTGCAGTGTGTAAAATAAGTTAGTATATATGTAATGATATATCAGAGCATGAATATTTTAATATTTGTGTAAAATTTGTAGGAATTTACAGAAATGAGCCTGATCGTTGTGATATTGTTCAGTGGATATATTAATGTGATGCAATTTATTGATGTCTGTATGGCAAGTAGTTGACAACATACTTTTATTAAGTTGTTTACTATACAAGAATGTATGGGTATTTTGATGTGCATGAATACGGAACCGAAAAATGTAATAGCCTTCATCTGATTGATTATTGGTTAGTGTGAGATGAGATGGCAAAGGAAATATGCTAACTTCTTTGAGTTTTCGCAGGAAGCTTAATGGGACAGACTTCCAGAATAGTCCTGAGGCTCTAAGAAGAAAGACTGAAGTAAGACTGGCAGAACAGTCATAGTTGATAAAGTAGTCAGGAGAGAGTTGAGGAGGAGGAGGACAAGGAGTTGAGGAGAAAATGAAGGAGGAGGTGTATAGAGAAGTTGAGAGGAGAAAGAATTTGGAGCAAGTCGGGAGGAAATGGAGAAGGAACTAGAAGAACAGGATAGAATACACAGATGAGAAGGACAGATGGACAGCTTTCTCACACTACATATCAATTAATGAAATAGGCTGTTACAGGGTCGAGAGGAAGAAGAATGATTGGAGAATTATCATCATTTGATTAATGAATTTTTGTTCATCTGAATATCACCATTTTGTGTACTCAATAATTTAACTGTCGGCAATGCTGACTGGGGCTTGGAGCTTTACCTCTATCACTAATTTCACTTCTTACAAAAATGAGCTTGGGTGGGTCTTCTATAGTAATTTAAGCAAAATATTGGGAGCACCTCACACAAAACTAACAATCCCGCCACAGTAATTCTTGATAGTCTTTATTACCCTGAAATACATACATATCACTGTACAGTAATTTTTGATTTTCTATATGAATCTAACATACATGCATATCACTTTACAGTAATTCTTGATAGTCTTTATCACCCTTAAATACATACATGCCACTGTACAGTAAAACATGCTGGTCTATATCCACTTAAAGTGTATACATATTTCTGTACAATAATTATTCATAGTCTCTATCATTCTGAAATATAGATGAATCACTGTACAGTGATAATTGATTGTCTTTATTACAACTACAGACGTATCACTGTACAGTGACAATTGTCTTTATTACTACTATAGATGTATCATTGTACAGTGACAACTGATTGTCGTGATTACCTAGAAATACAGACATATCACTAGACAGTAATTTTGGATAGTCTGAAAACAGTTAACTGTTTCTCATCCAAAGTCTGAAATCTGAAATTTTCTTTCAAAAAATGAAGTTCACAATCTGTACTGAATATTAACTAAACTTTTAAATAATGAAAACTAATGCATGCTGAATTCAACTGTATGGACCATTTCTTACATCAAAGTAAAATGACACTGAATCTTCAATTTCTATGATTAAATCTGAAGGTACATTTTTACATCACCAATGATACTTCCCACAAAGTTTAACTCAACCAATGACACTTTCCACAAAGCTTGCTCTCAACCAATTATACTTCCACAAAGTATGACTCACAACAAATTTACACTTCCCCAAAGTTTGGCTCAACAAATTATAATTCCCACAAAGTTTTATTCTCAACCAATGGTACTTCCTACAGTTTGACTTGACCATGGATAATTCCCACAAAGTTTGACTCAACCATTGATACTTCCCACAACATTTGACTCAACCATTGATACTTCCCACAAAGTTTGACTCAACCATTGATACTTCTCAAAACATTTGACTCAGCCATTGATACTTCCCACAAAGTTTGACTCAACCATTGATACTTCCCACAAAGTTTGACTCGAGCATTGATACTTCCCACAAAGTTTGACTCAATCATTGATACTTCCCACAAAGTTTGACTCAACCATTGATACTTCCCATAAAGTTTGACTCAAACAATGATACTTCCCACAAAGTTTGGGCCAACAAATTATAATTCCCACAAAGTTTTGTTCTCAACCAATGGTACTTCCTACAGTTTGACTTGACCATGGATAATTCCCACAAAGTTTGACTCAACCATTGATACTTCCCACAATGTTTGACTCAACCATTGATACTTCCCACAAAGTTTGACTCAACCATTGATACTTCTCAAAACATTTGACTCAGCCATTGATACTTCCCACAAAGTTTGACTCAACCATTGATACTTCCCACAAAGTTTGACTCGAGCATTGATACTTCCCACAAAGTTTGACTCAACCATTGATACTTCCCACAAAGTTTGACTCAACCATTGATACTTCCCATAAAGTTTGACTCAAACAATGATACTTCTCACAAAGTTTGGGCCAACAAATTATAATTCCCACAAAGTTTTGTTCTCAACCAATGGTACTTCCTACAATTTGACTTGACCATGGATAATTCCCACAAAGTTTGACTCAACCATTGATACTTTTCACAAAGTTTGACTCAACCATTGATACTTCCCACACAGTTTGACTCAACCATTGATACTTCCCACAAAGTTTGACTCAACTACTGATACTTCCCACAGTTTCCTCATGGCATTTTAACCCATGTGTTATTGTATTTTCACTGAAAGACTGTATATGGATGCAATGTAATCAACATTAGTGTTCCAATGATATGTAACAGCATTCCTTTGTAGTTTCCTTGCCAATTATATTTAAAATACAATGCACAGAACATGATACAAAATGAATGAAAATTTACTGAACCTAACCATGAAGATCAGATGATTTTAGTAATATTTCCATTTGCAATAGTTTTGGGTATTTTGTTCCCATTTGCAATAGTTTCTCCATTTGCAACAGTTTTGATTAGGTTTCCTATTTGCAATAGTTTTGGGTAGGTTTCCTATTTACAATAGCTTTGGGTAGGATTTTCCATTTGCAACAATTTTGATTAGGTTCCTATTTACAATAGATCTGGGTAATTTTTCCATTTGCAACAGTTTTGATTAGGTTTTCTATTTACAATAGCTTTGGGTAGGCTTGCTATTTACAATAGCTTTGAGTATATTTCCTGTTTAGAATATCTTTGAGTAGATTTCCTATTTAAAACAGTTTTGACTAGGTTTCCTATTTACAATAGCTTTGGGTAGTTTTTACATTTGCAACAGTTTTGATTACATTTTCTATTTACAATAGCTTGGGTAGGTTTCCTATTTACAATAGATTTGGATAGGTTTCATATTTACAATAGCTTTGAGTAGATTTCCTATTTACATTTGCTTTGAGTAGGTTTCTTATTTACAATAGCTTTTACAATAGGTTTGTGCAGGGAACATATTTACAATAGACATGAGTAGGTTTCTTATTTACAATAGCTTTGAGTAGGTTTCCTGTTTACAAAAGGTTTGAGCAGGGAACCTATTTACAATGATATGAGTAGGTTTCCTATTTACAATAGCTTTGTTATTGTTGTTGTTGTTGTTGTTGGGTTTAATGCCATTTTTCAGCACCCGATAGGCTTAACATAGCTGCCAGTATTAATAGTGGTGGAAAAAAACGGGAAACCCGACATTGGCCGAATCTGAGACTCGAACCCATGCAGACAGAGGTGAGATGGCAGTGATCCATAACAGAGTGCTTTAGAGGCCTTCCACAATAGCTTTGAATAGGTTTCCTATTTACAACAGCTTTGGTTTTTCACTTGCAGGATTTTCAAGAACTTTGATACATTATGGTAGGTGTTGGCAACTATGCAAATAAAGTTTCACAGAATTCACAGTAAGTTAGGTTGGTTGTTGGACAAATCAAATAGATTTTATGGATAACCCAAACAAGTCAGTATACATACACATTATGTGCAATGATGTACTTCCTGTCCTTCTTATGAAGTGACCTGCATACAGCAGGTCATAGTGGTAGATATAAAAACTCCTTTATGTATAACATAAATCTTACATGTCACTACTTCATGCATTAAATATGTTGTCTAATAATGTCTCGTATTAATTAATAAATTAGTAATTTGCTACAGTTACTCATTTTCTATCAGCATGTTTCTATTCAAAAGGCTATTGCAGTTAGTGGAACATGTGCTCTTAATAACACAATATTCTAATTAATTATTTAAATCTGAGACAATCTTCTGCAATGTAGTCAGATGTCAAAGACACCCTGGGCTATAAGGGCTGACCAGGCCATGTAGTCAGATGTCAAAGACACCCTGGGCTATAAGTGCTGACCAGGCCATGTAGTTCAGTGTAAAAATTCCCTAGGCTACATGGATTTTTCCATGCTATGTAGTCAAGAAGCGACATTCAAAGATTCCATGGGCTACATTAACTTTGTCCATGGAAATGTAGTCCAGTGTCAAAAGCTCCCTGGGTTACATTATTTCACCAGGCAATGTAGTTCAATGTGTCAATGTCTCTCTAGGATACATAATTTTCCAGATAAATGATGATGATAAAAAGTAAACAACTTTTAACTGTGGAGTGTTGAAACCATTACTAATAATTTTTAGCAAGAATTTCATGCTACGTGTCAGATCAGCACAATTTTAATTTATGATCAACTAGACATCATAAGAAAGTATTCTGGTGAAAACACCAGCTGATATGTCTATTCATAACGAAGGCCACACTGTAGCAGCCATAATGAATATTAGATCAATTATTATCATTTACTAACAGCTTTACATCATACAATTTGTTTCAGTGAAAACCACGTGTTGATATCAAGAGCCACATTATGACACCTTAAATGAACAACAGCTAATTTTGGATTAAATTCTAGTCTGATTTTTTTAAGCCTAGTCTGATTCTTTTAAGCTTAGTCTGATTCATTTAAGCATAGTCCGATTCATTTAAGCCTTGACTGATTTCATTTAAGCTTCATCTGATTGTTTAAGCCTATTCTGATTCATTTAAACCTGGTCTGATTCATTGCCTAGTCTGATTTCATTAAGCCTAGTCTGATTCACTGTCTAGTCTGATCCATTGCCTAGTCTGATTCACTGTCTAGTCTGATCCATTGCCTAGTCTGATTCACTGTCTAGTCTGATCCATTGCCTAGTCTGATTCACTGTCTATTCTGATTTACTGCCTAGTGGACACATTAAGATAAACAGAACTTGCTGATGTCATTACAAAGACATAGCTCTATAGTCACTCCTAATTAGTAGACACATTATTATAAAGGACAGTCTGACATTAACTAGTAGACACATTATTATAAAGGACAGTCTTACATTAACTAGTAGACACATTATTATAAAGGCTTTACAATGATATCAGGATGTAGTACAGTCTGACACTAAGTAAACAGACCTGACACATTCATATAAAGCAAGGGTGCACAACGCTCAGGCCATGGGATTGATCTAGCCCACAAATGTTTTCTGTCTGGCCCTCAGGACAAATTAAAACAACACAGAAATCTTGCCCATGAACAGTAGTTATATTAAAGAAATTAGTGTTTGTGGCCCTTGAGTGGTCTTAAAAATGCATTCTGTCTCTTAGCCGAAAAAGTTGTGAAACCCCAGATATAAAGTGAATTTGTTGATAAGAGAACAATGTTAAGTCTGATACTTAGCTAATGGAAATATTCATATGAAGTAAACCTGTTGATATAAGAAGAATATATCTATGACATTTGTTGGCAGTAATCGGAAGAGCAAACATAGACAGGCCCTGATCTGCCGGTCTATAAGTTGATGGCAGAGTAGGGTGTACATTGTTTACAGTTGTACTTGAGATTATACAGTTCTGTGTAGAAATGGTCTTGGGAAATAAATCTTATTTAGATACTGAAATACTTAAGTCTGACAGTAACTATCAGAAATCCCTGTGAGACACCCAACACTCATTATCTGGACTCCCTGACGGACAACTAAAACATTACCTAGACTCCTGACAGACACCTAACATTTATTATCTGGACTCCCTGAGAGACACCCATCAATGATTTCCTAGATTCCATGAGACATCTAACACTGATTACATGGACTCCCCAATAGCAGATAACATTGATTGCCTGGACTCCCTGAGAGAGACAGAACACTTCTTATATAGAATCACTGACAGACACGTAACACTGATTAAATGGACTCCCTAAGAGACACCTAATGCTGATTATCGGAACTTCCTGACAGACACATAATACTGATTATCTGGCCTACCAGAGATACATCAAACACACTAATTATCTGTCAGATATATAAATACTGATTATCTGGACTCCCTGAGAGATGCCTAACACTGATTACATGGCCTGACAGACACCTAAAAAGACTGATTATATTATTATCAGGACTCCTTGAGAGACATCTAACACTGATTTTCCAAACTCCCTGAGAGACAACTAAGATTACCTGGACTCCCTGCAAAGCATCTAATATGCTGATTATCTGGACTCCCTGAATGACACCTAACACTGATATTCTATACAAGAGTACTGTTTTGTAGGGAATGCTGCTTAAGGCTTAATTTAGAGTAAAAAAAAATGTACAAAAAGAAAATACACTGCAACCCACCTCTTGTTTATTTTGATGTTCCTCAATTCTTTGTCATTGCAAAATAAAACATGCAGCAGAAGCCTGATAAATGTCTTCTACATTATCTGACAAACATGCTACTTAACAAACACACTTTTTCAACTAAACACAAATTTTTGCACTGTTCATTTTTTCAAATCAAAAATGCAAAGCTACATGAAGAAATTCAGGAGTCTATCACTCAGAAAGCCCTCTAGAGACCACATGTGGGGTGGGGTAACAAAACGAAAGAGGTCTTTGTAGTTTAAACTTGTTGTACTTTACTGCAGGCTTTTTAAAAACATCTACTGGGTTAGATGACATCATATGGTCTCTGTAAGACAAGTGATCTCCTAATAAAGGTGACCTCTCAATGCAGACACTTATTATCACTATAGCTCGATTCCATGCAAAGTACATTTATCTTCATTAATAACACATATGCAAAATCCCAAAATGATTTCAACTATTTTTGCTCTCTTCTTTAAAGTTTTAAAAACAATTTTATAACATACAAATGCTTACACTAGAAATTAATGGCTAATTAAGATGCACATCTGTACACATCTTACATACATGTACACATCTTACATACATGTACACATCTTACATACATGTACACATCTTACATACATGTACACATCTTACATACATGTACACATCTTACATACATGTACACTTCTACTTGGCATCTATTCTACCACCAAAAGTCTGTTGGTTTGTGTGTGCATGTGTGGGTTGAGCTGTTGGTTTGTGTGTGCATGTGTGGGTTGAGTTGTTGGTTTGTGTGTGCATGTGTGGGTTGGGCTGTTGGTGGGGGGAGTTGAAGAGAAAAGAGGCATTGTGGGAGGGAGGAGGTGTTGGTGGCTTGCAACTCTTCCTCACATGTGGTATAAAGTTGTCTTATTCACCCCAATTAAAGATGTAATCTCAATCAACGATATTCCTGCAATGACAATTTGCAATTGGGTGGATTGTCCAGTTTCAGACACATATTTTCCTGCAAAAAGAATTGCAGTGGGGCTGATTTTTATATTATTGCTACTCAACCTTTTGAAGGTACAGGAATCTGCAGTGGCCCAGTGACTATGCAAGGCTCCTAACTAGAACTGATGCAGATTTGAGTGGCCCTGTGATTACATACCAGACTATGAACCAGAATGGATGCAAATTTACTGCACACACACACACACACACACACACACCCTTCAGTTGTGGCAAAATTGGCTGTCACTGCATCACAATGAAAAGTTAGGATTGGCTACCACAGTGTATGCCACACTGACCAGAGAGGATTGGCTGCCATTGTGTCACAGAGATTTGGCTATCATTGTGTCACACAGATAGAGAGGATTGGATGTCATTGTGTCACACAGACCAGAGAGGATCTGATGTTGTTGTGTCACACAGGCCAGGCAGGATTGGATGTCAATGTGTCACACAAGTACATTATACTAAATACCTTGGCAAGAAAAAAACTTTCATGTGCTGATGTGCCATTATAGACAAAACCAAGCAATGCCTGCACATGAAAGAAGCTTGTGTGAAATAAAAACTTAAGCATGATTTTGACCTGCTTGAAGGTTATTTGGTACTACTTGTCAAAACTTCTTTTATTGACACAAACTGAGGAATAAATTGATATTCCTTTTGTTTGCAATTTTTGGAAATAAAAAGTCAAAAAAATGCCAATCACAAAATGAGTGAAACAAGAAGTATTAAAATTGGGAAGAGGACAATAATACAACAAAATCCAAGAAAGTTTCATTTAAAACGATATCCTAATGTGCATGTTACATATACACACCCTTTATATAAAAGCAAAAACATCCAAAGACCATGTTGCTGGCATATTTGTCAGACAAGATGGTGTTACTTATGTTACTAGTAAGAAACATAGTATTAAATCTACACAGGATGGGTAATCCTTCATATGAACTTGAATTACTTATGTTACCCTCAATGTCTTGAGTTACTTTTCATGTTACTCTCTGTGTCTTAAGTTAAGCCTCATGTTACCATCATTATCTCGAGTTGTTCCTCATGTTACTCTTTGTGTCAAGATTTTCTTCTCATGTTACTCTTTGTGTCTGGAGTTACTCCTCATATTACCCTCAGTATCTTGACTTGTTACATGTGTTACTCTATGTATAGAGTTACTCATCATGTTACTCTTTGTGTCTGAAGTTACTCCTCATGTTACACTCAGTGTCTTTGTTACTCCATATGTTACTCTTTGTGTCTAGAGTTACTTCTCATGTTACCCTCAGTCTTAGTTACTCATCATGTTACTCTTTGTGTCTAGATTTACTCCAAATATCATCCTCAGTGTCTTGGTTACTCTTCATGTTGATATCAGTGGCCAAGCAGTGTAAAATGCATGCCTTTACACATCGCAGATATCTCACCTGTATCCAGGTGAATAATGTAGATATATAATAAGCTTGCTGGTAGCTTCCAGTGGGTTGGTGTCACTACCCAGGGTTTTCCTGGATTCTTCCTTCACCAGATATACTAGCCACTATTTATCACCTACAATGTGCTGAAAGGCAGAGGTGAACCCCACAAGACCAAACCATGTCATCTTATCCACATAAATCCACATAAATATATGTACTGAATGACTGATGAATTTACTGATTTATATATATATATATATATATATATATATATATATATATATATATATATATATATATATATATATATGTACTACAGCAATAAAATCGTTTTAGTGTATGCAATGTCCATAAGATTAATAATACCACATACCATATATACTCACTTATAAGTTAAACTGTAAACAACAAGCATACATACAACATACCATATGTACTAACTTATGTGTCCAACTGCAAACCTCATGGACCCTGATCTGATACAGGATAATTTGCTGGTAGATGTGGGTCTACAATGTTTCTTCTAATGATTATTCCTCACAAATTAAACTGACCTTTATTTGCTGCCACATTATTGTAAGTAAATAGGAAGATCCTACAAATACCTTTGGGTACAGATGTACTTGAAGCAAGGCAATTTGTGTTCAGATTGGCAATCAAAAGAATAGCATCTATAAATGCATGTATAAGGTTAAGGGCACATCAGCACAGTGCTAGCTTATGCTTATGGGGTAATTTCAGGCATCCAAAATCAGGAAAAGAAAAGAAAAAGCAAAAGATGGGTTAAACCGTAAAACACAAATTCCGCATTTCAAATATAACAAATTCTTTCAAAACATCTAACACTTTCATAACAAGAATCTCATCGTTCAATATATCACATGACAACATGGTAGTCTCCCTTAAAATCCTCTTGAAAAAAAGGTAGTGGGGTGCAATAGCATAACATGCAATAGGTCTATTCCTCTTCCATGGCCTGCAATAGGGCTATTCCAATAGCATGGCCTACAATAGGGCTACTCCTATAGTATGGCCTGCAATTCCTCATGATTCTTAAGAAACGAGAATCAAATGTTTGTGTTTGTTTGGGGTTACTGACAGGAAACCTTTGACTTGTAGGTAGTTTTAAACAGTAATATTGTTTCTGTATATATTTACTAACGTCCATGGTATGCATAATGATAAGGACACACACATGCATATACATGTATGTATGCAGGTAGTAAGGTAATACACAGGACAATGCCATGCTGAATAGGAAAATTCCTGCACAGGGCAGGTACCTCATTATCAGGGTTGTTATTTCCCTCAACTTGATATATATCAACCTGACTCGTGTCAACTACCTCCTCGGAGGGAATTTTCTTCAAGACGTTGCCCTGTTATCATTCATGTATACACAGTGATTAATGCTGACGAATGACATACATTGATTGTTGTTTACATGCAAGTAACAACCTCAACAAAAAATTTAAACAAAAATGTAAATTTTGAAACATATTCAAGTCATTTTATTTTAAAAGTATGTTTTGGTATATATTAAATTATATTGTTTTTAAGAAACAATAGACTGTAAAATGACTACTTTGAGTACATGAGAAACAACAGAATTGACATTATCTCATTATTGGATTTGCCAAAAGCCTGACAATACATTTACAAGGAGTTCTATAACCAATTTTACAGAATCTTGGAGGCATCTCTGGAACAAATAACATCTTTATTTTGAAGTAACATATACAATCATATACATATCTGAGCACAGAAAATAATCGTTATACATACCTGTACACAGAAAAAGCTTATGCATACCTGAACAGTTAGAAACCAGCCAATAATACCTGTGCAGTCAGAAACAAGCCTATATACCACAAGTCTATATACCACAAGTCTATATACCACAAGCCTATATACCACAAGTCTATATACCACAAGTCTATATACCACAAGTCTATATTCCCAACAGTTTTAGGCTGCAGCTCTCAACAATATTTTCTCCTGAGCATTGTGACCCATTTTCACAAGATGTTAAATTTTGCCATCTAAAAAGAAAATCCTAGTGACCCTCCAACACTGATTTGGGTTGCAATCTGGGGGTTAAGAACCACAAATATATATACCTGTACAGTCAGAAACTAGCCTATACATATACAAACACAGACAGAAAGAAACATTCATTTTCATGAATTATATTAGCATGAGTTGGGATTCAGAATTTTCAGTAAACATTGTTATTAACTTTAACAAAGTCTATGCAGGTTGTCATTTCTGTAGTACTTGTAGTATGACATATCTGTGCCAATAACTCATCTAGTACTTCATTTAATACTATAGCTCATCTAAACTAACATTAATATGTGTTAACCAGTCTATAGATATGACCTAATATTAATATGTGTTAACCAGTCTATAGATATGACCTAATATTAATATGTGTTAACCAGTCTATAGATATGACCTAATATTAATATGTGTTAACCAGTCTATAGGTGTGACCAAACATTAAAGTGTTCTTTATGGTACATAAGTATGACCTAACATTAATCTGTGTTAACCAGTCTATAGATATGAAATAACATTAATGTGTTCTAACTTGTATATATGTGTGACCTAACTTTTATGTGTACTAAATGGTCAATAACAGAGGTTCCCAATCTGTTTACCACAGATCTCCAGGGAATCACAAGGGTTATTGCAAGGGAGCTTAAAAGTACAGCTATTAGCATTTTGAGGGTCTGCGACACTTTTTTAAGCTAAGGAATCCTCCAACTCAAAAATGATGGGAACCACTGATCTAAATGTATCAGCCAATATTAATTTCTGCTAATGGTCTGAATGTGTAAGACAGCATAAATCTATGCTAACCAGTCTATAGGAATGAGCCAACATTAACCTTTAACATTAACCTGTGCTAAATGGTCTATAGGTGTGAGCTAACATTAATCTGTGCTAAATTTTCTAAAGGTGTGAGCTAACATTAATTGTGTGAAATGGGCAATAGGTGTGAGCTAACATAAATCTGTACTAAATGGTCTATATGTGTGACCTAACATCTGTGCTAAAAAGTTTAAAGGTGTGAGCTAACATTAATCTGTGCTAAATGGTTTAAGGGTGTGAGCTAACATTAATCTGTGCTAAATGGTCTATAGGTGTGAGCTAACATTAACCTTTGCTGATTGGTCTATAGGTGTGAGCTAACATTAACCTGTGCTAAATGGTCTATAGGTGTGAGCTAAATTGAATCTGTGCTAAATGGTCTATAGGTGTGAGCTAACATTAATCTGTGCTAAATTTTCTAAAGGTGTGAGCTAACATTAATTGTGTGAAATGGGCAATAAGTGTGAGCCAACATTCATCTGTGTTTAATTGTCTATAGGTGTGAGCTAACATCTGTGCTAAATAGTTTAAAGGTGTGAGCTAACATTAATCTGTGCTAAATGGTTTAAGGGTGTGAGCTAACATTAATCTGTGCTAAATGGTCTGTAGATGTGAGTTAACATTAATTGGTGCTAAATGGTTTATATATATTAGCAAACATTTATCTGTGATAAATGGTCTACAGTTGTGAGAACACTAAAATTCTAACATGTAAATATGTCATTTTATTTTATTGTTGTGTAGATTGTTAAAGACTGAATTTCAGATAAAATATCATTCCTCTTGACAGCAACAGATTAAAAATTGGCTCCTCCACCATTAGCACATTTATCAAAAAAATTAATAACCACTCCAAATATTTAAAAAAAAATCAAAAGTTAGTTTACATTTCTCTCCATAAAAGTAAGAAATAAATACCAGGTGGGAAAAGAAACCCGGAAAACATTGGATTCAGTTCCTAATGTGGATACATAAATAAACATTTTGGAACTAAAACAAATTAATAAAAAAGCAATGGCAGCAAATAATCAGATAAGAAAGCAGAAAAAAATAAATACTGTATTTAAAATCTGACGTCCCAAACCAAATTATCAATTTAACACTATATATACATGTGTCTGGGTATATATATATATATATATATATATATATATATATATATATATATATATATATATATATATATATATATATATATATATATATATATATATATATATATATATATATATATATATATATATATATATATATACACATGTGTGTGTATCTCCCAGTGAATTATGCCTTGAATAAACCAAGATATATGTAAACTACCAGTCATCAGTGCCTTGAGCAAACTGAGATATGTAAAGAACTCCCAGTAAACTAGGCCTTGAACATACTATTATATACAGTATAGACAAATAAATTCAAAATATATATAAATCAGCCATGCAGAAAGATTGTCTGCAAAAGGTAAATGACAAGGAAAAAATTGATAAATCATAATGTTTTCTAAAGAAAAGTATAAAATGTTTAACTGATAAAAATAAACATTATGTATGATCTATACGTAGAAAGACAACAAAGCATTTACACAGCTGGAAAATGAAGACAACATATACAGGGAATTGTCTATGTATTTTTTCTACCTCTGTGATGTGCCTATCCTAAATCAAAGAACAAAATGTAACAAATTAGAACTAATCATTTTAATAGAATGT
Source organism: Unio delphinus (assembly GCA_029339505.1). Taxonomy (NCBI): domain Eukaryota; kingdom Metazoa; phylum Mollusca; class Bivalvia; order Unionida; family Unionidae; genus Unio; species Unio delphinus. The sequence continues at coordinate 4,341,831 of JAQISU010000001.1, read as the reverse complement.
CATTAGTCACATTAATCAAGCTTATACTGAACAAAGACAAAAAAAAATGAAATGAATTTATAAACAAAAGTTCCCCAATTTTCAATGAACTGTACTGGTCCAATATTCTTTGAATGATTTAAATAAAATTCTCTCCCTAAATGTGAAACCCCAATCTGGAGATGATACAAATGTTAGATTATTCAAATGGAATTTGGCAGGTAAAGAGCTGAAGCAATGGTGTACAATTTTCTGAAATTTTAATGATAAGTTGCAGACAATCAAAATATTTGTATTTCTTTAGCTCAAATTACAGATTTAAAGAGTATGGAGAATATGGGAGCAAACAATTCTGACATACAGATGGAAACAAAACAATTCTGACATACTGATGGAAACAAAATAATTTTGACATACAGAAGGAAACAAAACAATTCTGAAATACAGATTAAAACAAACCAATTCTGACAAACTGATGGAAACAAAACAATTCTGACCTACTGATGTAAACAAAACAATTTTGGTGTGCTGATGGAAACAAAACAACTCTTGCATAATGATAGAAACAAAACAACTCTGACAAACTCATGGAAACAAAACCTTCAACCAGTTGAAATTAATATGCCTACTGGAATTACGAGATATCGGCCGGGATTTCTTGCCATCTTGGCAAATTCCTCTGCTAAATCTCTGAATGAGGGACGACTGTCAGCATCCAACATCCAGCCTAAAACAGTAGGAAAATTGTGGTATACAGGTAGTATACAAGTGGTATACAGGTAGTATGCAAATGGTTTGCAGTAGTATACAAGTGATATGCAGGTGGCATATTTTGAATTTATTATTTTACTACTTTACTTCAGAAACCTTTTATTTCATGCCTTATATGTCCCTCGAGTGGCCGAGTGGTCTAAAGCGCTCACCGTTATGAATCACTGCCATCTAACCTCTGTGTGGGTTCAAATCTCAGGCTCGGCTAATGTGGGTATGTGAGAAAGCTTGCGGGTAGATTCTCGTGGGTCGGTGGTTCTTTCCTGGGTTTTCCTGGGTTCTTTCTGCACCCTTAACAATGGTCGCCATGTATAGCCTATCTTGTGCTGAAAAATGGCATTAAACCCAACAACAACATGCCTTATATGTCAAAGTAATTTTATTACATGATAAATTACACTTATTTCATGCCTTATGTGTCAAAGTAATTTTATTACATGATAAATTACACTTATTTCATGCATTATATGTTAAAGTAATTTTATTACATGATAAATTCCACTTATTTCATGCCTTAAAATTTATATTACAAAGTAGCATTATTACATGATAAATTACACAAGAAATCCTCTAATTCATCTGGCTAACAATATAGTTATAAAATGTTTCGTAAATTTAATATTACATCATTATCTATTTGAGATTCTTTTTCTCTCAGTTTTTATTTCACTGAAAATTATTTAGATGAAAAGAAAACACCCAAACTTCAAAATGACTTGTTCCACATAATGACTCTCCCAAAGCAGTGTTGAAAATACTCGACATCACACATTGACATCACACTAGTTACTGTCAACTAATCAAATCAAATGTCAAATAGAAGCTATCGCAGCTTATGTTTGTATTGCCTTTTAGACAATCAACTGTACAAACTACTCAGGTGGGAGAATGGGGAAGCCCCACTCCCTTCTCCAATATGTCAGGAATAATAATGCATTTACTTATATCGAATCATGTAAACACCTATGGTAGAGTTGGGAGACTGGGGAAGCCCCTCTCTCTACTTCAAATGTACTTACATTTAATCATGATCATGTAGACATATATGGTATAAATGGGAGGCTGGGGAAGCCTCTCTCCTTTCTCCAATAAGTCTCGTACATCTCTTGCTCTGACAGTCTCATATGGACGAGCACCATATGTAAACAGTTCCCATACTGTCACACCTGAATGAGTTTTAAAATTAAATTCAATTAATACTTTCTCCAAACAAAGGAGACTGCATACATTAAATTATCCTGAAAAAAAAAAACTTAGGTTTAATAAATTAACAATTACTAATGACATTTGTCTGTGTGAATGAGAACGTACTGCCACTCTATCTATACGTGTATTCATCATAACAGTGTGTGAAAAATGAAAAGAGCAATGCTTTCTTAGACCATACTCATTAAGACTGTACATCATACATGTATGAAAAGAGCAATGCTTTCTTAGACTGTACTCCTAAAGACTGTACATCATATATGTACGAAAAGAGCAATGCATTCTTAGACTGTACTCCTAAAGACTACATCATATACCGGTATGTATGAATGAGCAATGCTTTCTTAGACTGTACTCATAAAGACTGTACATTACACATGTATGAAAAGAGCAATGCTTTCTTAGACTGTACTCATAACGACTGTACATCATATATGTACGAAAAGAGCAATGCATTCTTAGACTGTACTCATAAAGACTGTACATCACACATGTATGAAAAGAGCAATGCTTTCTTAGACTGTACTCATAAAGACTGTACATCATACATGTATGAAAATAGCAATGCTTTCTTAGACCGTACTCATAAAGACTGTACATCATACATGTATGAAATGATCAATGCTTTCTTACACAGTACTTAGACTGTACATCATCCATGTATGAAAAGAGCAATGCTTTCTTAGACTACTCATAAAGATCATACATGTATGAAAAGAGCAATGCATTCTTAGAACGTACTTTACAAGATTGTACATCATAAATGTATGACAAGAGCAATTATTTCTTAGACTGTACCCTGCAAGACTGTACATCATACATGTATGAACAAAGCAATGCTTTCTTAAACCTTACCCTGCAAGACTGTACATCATACATGTATGAACAAAGCAATGCTTTCTTAGACCTTAGCCTTCAAGACTGTACGTCATACATGTATGAAAAGAGCAATGCTTTATTATACCTTACCCTGCAAGACTATACACCCTTATAAAAATGCAATCCTAAATCAAGTTTGCGCAAGCTTGTGATAGCTCGTAGCATGCTTCTTACGATCTTAACTGTAGCTCGCAGACTACATGGGAGCTCGCACTAAGCTCGTAGGAGCTCGTAGAAGTAATTTGGCTACATTCAAGTAAAGTTGCTTGTACAATCTTGCTAGCAAACCCTGCAGATAAATTAATTATCTATAAAATGGATATGGTGAAAAATTAAATTACTAGAAAATGTAACATTTTGTATATAAAATCATTAATTTGCATATCAAAACAATAATCTTGACTTGTTTTGCAAAAGGTATTGAAATTCCACTTCTAATAATTATTTGCTAGGTCATCTAGTTAGCCCCCCCCCTGGTAAAATAATAATAATAATGACTTTATTAAAAGAAGCTTGTTTGGTCAGGCCTTTACATTTGTACATGTATAGATATATATATATATATATATATATATATATATATATATATATATATATATATATATATATATATATATGATGCACAGATTTTTACAAGATGAGGTGTCTTTAGACAACAAATGCTATTAAAACTAGATAATTGATCTATTGCAACAATAAAATATGTACAAAGCTTTAAAGATAAGTACATACAGGATTCATAAAAAGAGTAGTAGTGAAAATGTGTAAAATATTATATATATATATATATATATATATATATATATATATATATATATATGGCTTATGTCTTCTATTTTGATGTACATGTCTGCATGGTCCAGACTTACTACATGAATGTACATTTATCAATCTTATTCAACATAATTGGGGGGCACACAAGCAAAAGCAGTGTTCTTGCAATCATTTAATTGGATTTACACACACAAAAGTCTTTGACATTTGTAATTGGAACTATTTTGTACTGCACATACTTAGATTTCAAAGGGACTATATTAACAGGATTTTCATCAATCACACCATTTTCAATTGAAACTTCAGTATTATTTCTCAGTTCCTTTATGACTGCATAATATTGTGCTTGACACAAACAATTGTTCCGTATATTTGATTTAAATCATTTAATTTTGTTTGTCAGGTTCAAATTTGACATTTTGGGTTAAAATTCATTAGTTGGGAGAGATTTTCTAGAAATGGATGACCTATATACTTTACAAGTAAACACCAGATGTTAACCTCATTTTCTGACCTTGCTTCAGAGTGTAAACAAGCTTCTAAAATGATTGGTTGATTCCAAGGACATTAGAGCTTTATTTTAAAAATAATTGGTTGATTCCAAGGACAAAATGGAGTAAAGTATAAACATCTTTCTAATTTAGTTGGATCATATGATGTTTGCGTGAATTCTTGAACGTAAAATTGTTCTGAGAGATTCTGGAAGGTCGTGACCCCTTTCCTGTTTACTTAAAAACAGGTATTTAAATTATTGTTTGGGAGAGAACAGTTCAGTAGAAGTTGGGCTTTTATAATATTAAGTTGTGTCTTCTTTTTGAGTTATTTTTAATTACCGTGTACTGGAAATTGTGTCAATTTGCTTGGAGCAAGAGGAATTATTTTATTATTTATCTGGAAAAGAATATGTGCTCATATATTTTCATTAACAAGAACTGACTAAATCACGTGACATCATCGTCCATATTGGATTACACCATCAAGATTCGAACTGGGAACTATTAGGACATTTATTTATCAGGACTTGCAATTCCACTGGTGGATTATATTGTGAATTCTCTTTTGGATTAATTTCTGCACTTGATTCTCTAAAACCGTAAGTTTATTTATTTTCTTTTTTTGAAAATATTTGTACTTAATAAATTGTTTGTTAAATTTTACAACCTTGTTATTTTCACTTGCTTCTGTGTTGCTGCTTATTCGAGACTAAGCACGTAACATAGTAATTGGGAGCTATTGTCCGACATTTAGATAAATTGGAATTCGGCTATAATTTTTCTCAGAAAACTTTTTTTTAAATTTGAATTCCCCTAGTTTTTGAAAATTTTAAATCTTTAGTGACACTGACAGGCATGTATTAAAATGACATCTAAAGTAGAAAATATTTGTTTCTAATCCTACCCATGAGCAATTATATCTTTTCAAAAAAGATGAGTTGATTCAACTTGCCAGAAAATATGATCTTTCTGAAGTCAAGGCTTCTTTAACGAAACAAGATATCAAAAAAGATGTTGGTCCAATATTTGGTAGAAAAGGATGTTTTGGAACAAGTGCTTTGATTTTGGTCAGTAAGTCTGCATCAGACTCTGACATTAAACTAAAGGAATTAGAATTTAAATTCAAGATGGAATTAGAGTTGAAGAGGCTGGAATTTCAAGAAAGACAATTGCAATATGATAAGGAGGAGAAAGAAAGAAAATTACAATATGATAAAGAGGAGAAAGAAAGGCAAATTGAATTTCAAAATGAGCAGATGTGGAATGAGAGAGAGAGAGAGAGAGAGAGAGGAGAAAGAAAGGCAAATTGAATTACAAAAAGAGCAGATGCGGATTGATAGAGAGAGAGAAGGAAGAAAGGGAATATCAAATTAAAATGAAAGAAATAGAGCTGGCAAGTGAAAATCACCATCATACTTCAAATCCAAATTTAAATTTTGATTTAGCAAGGAATATTAGATTAGTGCCCTCTTTCAGAGAAAAAGAAGTAGATAAATACTTCATTTGTTTAGAAAAAGTTGCAGAAAATTTAAAGTGGCCAAGAGAGAATTGGACTCAGTTATTACAATGTGTACTTACTGGTAAGGCTAGTGAGATTTACACTTCACTGTCTGTTCACCAAAGTGGTGACTATGATGTGCTTAAAGAATGCATTCTAAGGGGTTATGAGTTAGTCCCTGAAGCTTATCGGCAAAAATTCAGAAATTACAGAAAAGAAGCTGGACAAACTCATGTCAAATTTGCTAGAGAAAGTCGAACAAGATTATCAAAATGTCAAGCAAATTATATTAATTGAAGAGTTCAAAAACTGTGTCCATAGTGATGTTAAGTCTTATCTTGATGAGCATAAGATTGAAACCTTGGAAAATGCTGCTCGAGCTGCTGACGAATATTCTTTGACACATAAAGTTCCTTTTGTTAACAAGACTTCTACTCAACAGTCTTCTGCCAGAAAAGTATTTCTGCCTAATACAAGCCCTTCTAAAACTCAAACTAGCACAACTTCAAAATATCAAACTTCAAAGAAGCTTGATTCTAGATCCTTGTCTCTTCCGACGTGTACTTATTGCAAGAAAAAAGGACACGTTATTTCTGATTGCTACAAATTGAAAAATAGGCATCAGAATCAAGACAGACCTGTTCCAAATGCTCTTATTTCTAAGAGGTCAAGGTCACGATCATGTATTGAAAGCAATACATTTGTTGGGTCTAATAAATCCCAGTCTGATTTTATTATGGAGAATTATCAACAATTCGTATCGAAAGGTTCTATATCATTCTTGGGTGATTCAGCCAATCCCACCCCTATTAAAATTTTAAGGGACACAGGAGCTTCTCAGAGTCTTTTATTATCAGGTACTTTGCCTTTTTCTGAGAAGACTTCTTCTAATGGAAGTGTTCTTATTCAGGGAGTAGAGTGCAGCTTTGTTAATGTTCCTCTCCATTGTGTAAATTTGTCATCAGACTTAGTGTCAGGACCTGTGACAATTGGAACAGTCTCAGTTTTACCTGTAGACGGCATTCATTTATTTCTAGGCAACGACTTCGCTGGAGACAAGGTTGTGGTTAATCCATTTGTAACTGACAAGCCTAATTTGGATCAGAAAGTTGATCCAGTTAAAAAATAATTTCCTGATATATTTCAAGCTTGTATAGTTACCAGAGCTATGGCAAAGAAAGCTCTTGAGAAGGATGTTGATGGAGGCAGTATTCCTTTAGCTGACACGTGTATAGGTCAGGCTTTTGATGAGGTCACTTTTACTCCTTGTTTGGATCAATCAGAAGGTATTGATCATAGTGATCCTCTTTTAACAACTCATTCTCTTTATTCTAATCAGGGTGATAAACGACAGTCACTTGTCGTCGAACAGGAAAATGATCCTGAGATCTCCTGTTTGTTTCAAAGGGCCATAAGTGAGACTGAAGCCACTGAAGTTTCTGTCTGTTATTTCATTAAAAATGGAATTCTTATGAGAAAATGGAGACCTCCCAAGGTACCTGCTGGTGATGAGTTGTCGGTGAACTATCAAATAGTAGACCAAAACCTTACAGACAGGAAATACTTAATTTGGCCCATGAAACTCCTTTAGCTGGTCACTTAGGGATTAATAAAACTTATCACAAGATCTTGACTCACTTCTACTGGCAAAAAATTAAAAGTGATGTTACCAAATACTGTAGATCTTGTCATACTTGTCAAATGGTAGGAAAACCCAATCAGAAGATACCTAAGGCTCATCTACAACCTATCCCTGCCTTTGACGAACCATTTAGTAGAATTATGGTAGATTGTGTAGGTCCTTTACCCAAGACCAAGTCAGGTAACCAATACCTGTTGACCATTATGTGTGCGTCAACAAGGTTTCCAGAAGCAATTCCGTTAAGGAATATAAAATCTAAAACAAAAGTAAAAGCTTTGATAAAGATTTTTACTCAGTACGGCCTTCCCAAATCTGTTCAGTCTGATCAAGGTTCAAACTTCATGTTTGGAATTTTCCAGCAAGTTATGAATGAATTGGGCTTACAGCAATTCAAGTTAAAAATGAAACTATGGTTTGAAAGAACTACAAGGGAGAGAACTTCTTGAGTCTGATAATGGAGTTGTATCATTCTTGTTCTTTCTTCATACTTTTCTTCAGATTAAATATTACGGCCCTTACAAAGTTAAGAAGAAAAATGAATTAGTTAAATTATAGTATTAGTGCTCCTGGGATCTAAATAAATTATAGGAGTACCAGTATATTGAAAGTGATAGCCATGTTAAACATATAATTAATTTAGTTGTACCTGTCCCACTCAGTGAAGGAATATCATCAGATTCTACTGATATTGAATTGATGACTGATATTGAAATGAAGAATCTTTATAATTCAGAAAGTATGGAAAATCTAGACCAGAAACTTTCACATTTACAAGTGCAAGAAAGAAATTTTTGGATTTGATTCTCTAAAACCGTAAGTTTATTTATTTTCTTTTATGAAAATATTTGTACTTAATAAATTGTTTGTTAAATTTTACAAGCTTGTTATTTTCACTTATTTCTGTGTTGCTGCTTATTCGAGCCTAAGCACGTAATACAATCAATGGTACAATTTCTGTGACACTGTGTATAAACTTCAATATATTTCTCAACATGGCCAAAATTTCTTGATTCATCCTCTTCGTAGAAAATAACAGTGTACAAGTTTCGTTCTGAAACTGCAGAATACTGTAATGATTGACACAGAATTCTATCTTTATACATCCTGTAGAAACAAAGCACTCTTTTAGGTTCATTTTCATCTGAAAGTCTGTGTATTACTCGACTGCCTATAACACCAATACTGTTTTTTTTCTGCATATTTAGAACCAGATTATGGGTGTACGTTTTTTGTACAAAAAATGTTTTTTTAATTTAAAAATAATTTTTAAAAATTCATTGCAATATTCAGTTTAGTATGGGCACTCTGTTCCATTATGATAGCAATGTATCGCATGTATATAGGAATACAGTTCTTCAATATGATTGGTTCATTCGAAATCGAGGCTACCATGCCTGTATTTACCCGCCATATTGGATTTTGCAAACAGTTACCGCTGTCACTGTATCTCATCTTCGCAATATGCAACTTACATATAGCACATACAAATGGCACAACATAAATAGCACACAAAGGATATAGGGAACCCCTAGCCAGGGTTAATTCTGAAATTTTAAGGAGGCAGGAGATCCATGATGGGCCTTAAAGCCTAGGACACCCGTCCATAGAAACATTAGGGACCAAAATATCCCTCTATTAGTATATAATCACGATGGGAAAAAAATTAAGTTTAGGGTAAAGTTAAAGAAAAATTCTAAAAAACACAAAACAACACATCAGGGGGAACACACACATACATGAACGGCACCTGTCTGGTGCCCCTACCCCCCCCCCCAATAAAGTAATATGCAACTTCTAATCATGCTGAATAGGAAAGAAGAATAATTCAGAATTTTCTCCATGAAAAACAAGAAAACAGAGCTGGAATGACAATTGTGCCATCCTGTTTAGATTTGCGAAACAATCTGGTAAAGGAGAAAACTACGTTTTGCAAATTGTGTAATGTGATTTCGCTACTGGGCATGCAATACAAGAGTACGAAAAACCTAATAAACATCAGCTTGCTGCTTCATCTGGTGTTTTTCAACAGATTACATCCAGGAGCATTGTGAAGAGAATGAGGCATCAGAAACTTTGAAGGAGTTCAACAGTATAATCAACAGCAAGTGTGGCACAGCTAGATGTTACATAAATGAAATGTGCTGATTTTAAAGACATTTTACTTCAAAACAGCTTAGGAGTTGGATTTATTAAGATATTTAAAAAGTCATGTGATCTTAAGTTTGTAGTCCATTCGTTTATTTTAATTTTATTAGATTCAAAAACTAATTTTGTTGTTTTTAGCACAATCATAAAGCATGGAAGTTTCATTTTCCATTTATGACAATTACTTTTAGAGAGGTTGGTTCATTGAGCACTGTGGATAGAGATAGGCATCACCAGCTATGAATGAATATCATCAGCAGCAAGTGGGGACTGCCAGATGTTCCCAAAATAAACTGACCATCCATTTAGTACATATGCACAAATCTGGCAAAGAATGGCCCCCTTCCCCCCCCTCACCCCATGCATACTTATTAAGACATGCCCCACCTGTGTACATACTCTTGATGCCAAACCAAAGTTTGTCTAATGTCCGCTAAAATTCAAACGTAGACTGAAGCCAGTCTATCAGGTTACATATTAGTCAAATTATTATAGAGGTTTCATAACCATCCACCCTGTTTCTTATGCATACGTACATTATCAGCAGAAATACACACTATATGCAAGCGTATGCATTTTGGTTACCCCCCTCCATGTGTACGTACTAAATGGATGGCCCCTAACGTGATTTTTTTTAATGACCTTTAAACTTTGATTTTTTTCAGTCAGTTAGATTTATTAAATTGTAAAATATCATCTGATATTGATTTTTCTAGTCAGTTTGTTGGTTTTAATTATTGTATTATATTCTAAAACTTATGTTTATGTTTTTTTATAATTATTGAAATAAATAGAAATCTCACTTTCCAATTATGATAGTTCTTGTTATAATTACTTTTTTATTGGTTGTTGGTTCAACAAAAAAAGGCATTGCTTTTATCCATTCCGAGAATTGGAACAATACAAAGAGATATATAAAAACTAAAGCACCAATGAGGAAAACAAATATATTTTGGTGCATTGAAGAAACAAAACCATTAGCTGTAAGATTTTAGTTTTGTTTCATAATTTGTATTGCGTTGCATTTGGTGAGAGTTCACTATATTTATTTATATGAAGCTTGATCTTCCCCATTGATCGACCAGGGACTGCAAAGTTTGCTGTATAAAGGTCTCAATGTAAGTGTGACTAGCTAACCACAAGCTTGTATTGAACTTGTTAAAATTCATTGCGAGCTTGCTACTTTGCTCATACAAGCTTGTGCTAAACTTGCAGTGAGAATACAATCACAGTCCGTGACGAGCTTGTATGCTCATTGCGAGCTCGCACGTGCTAGGTGGTTGACATTGTCTCACACGCTTGCATGCTTATTGCTAGCTTGTGCGGGAATAATTTCAGCGAGCTTGCTATATGCACGCGGTGAGCACGTTTTATGCTTGTACGAGCCTGCCACGACTTCGTAATCGTTTCAAATCCAAACTCTACGTGCATAACCGCAAAGTCGTGGGCTCGCACGTGCGAAGTTGCAGTGAGCTCAGATACTGTCTTGAAATAAGCTTGCGATTTTTATAAGGGCCTCATACATGTATGAAAAAAGCAATGCTTTCTTAGACCTTAGCCTTCTAAACTGTACATTGTACATATATGAAAAGAGCAATGGTTTATTAAACCTTACCATGCAAGATTGTAATCAAATCTTCCAAAGACTTAACAAGACATTGATTTTAAACATAATGCCATAAAATGATTTTATGAATAATGCCATAAATTCATTTTTAAAAATGATGCCATAAACTCATTTAAAAAATGACACTAAATTGAGTACATCAATTGACTTTAATTGACAATCCCATCAATTGACTTTATAAATAATGCCAAAAATTTATTTTAAAAATGATTCCATAAATTGATTTAAAAAATGATGTCATAAATTGTTTTTAAACTTGTGAAGAAAAAAAGAAGCAATGTTTTAATCACATCTGTTTCTACTTTAGCAATGTTGATCTTCAGAATCTGAAGGACTTTTGAAAGAAAACAGATTTCAAACTTGATATCGCTGTATGGAAAATAAACCACCTAGGGATTATAGATTCTGTGGTTTTTTAAAATTACATCCACAGTTTAAGACAATTTTCAAAATATCATGAAAGTTATCAGCAAGTTTGTTTTGATTGTTTTTTATGGTTTAACGCCATTTCTCAGCACAATATAGGCTATACATGGCGGCCAGTATTAATGGTGGAGGAAGACCCCGGAGAAACCCCGAAAAGAACCACTCGACTCGAACACACGGAGACAAAGGTGAGATGGCAGTGGTCAGTAATGGACAGCGCTTTAGACCACTCAGCCACTCAGGGACCCTTAAGTTATCAGCAATTAAACAAACTCTAAATTAAAATGAATCATATATTAAAGTGGTCACCCCTCATTAATGCCCCACCCCCACCCCGACCAGTGGCCACCAATTCTTTGCGGCCACATTCAAATACAAAGGTCACAAAAGATAAGAAGAATATTCTGTAGCAGTGGAAAAATGGCATAAGCAGAAAGGGAATTATTTTAAAATGAAACAATGTATGTACCAAGATTAAAATAACGTTTTTGAATGGTTTTGTAATGCGTATACCAACAATTGTCAACCCACATTCAACACCTAAGAATAAGAACTATTAATTTATGCTACCTTTATTAAGACAAAAAGAACATTTTAATAATTATTGCTACTTTTAGATGAAGATATTAGCTGCTTAAAGTCATTTGTAGCTTTGTTACTATATTCACATGTACATATATATCTCACAAATAAAGTCCCCATATGGATAGACTACCTGTCTTATAAGGACACTTTCCCAGTACAGAAGGGGTGGCCATATTAAAGGGGTACCAATGTGTTGAAAGTAGTCAATTTAATTAGGATGGCATGTAATTTAATATTGAAAGTAGTCAATTTAATTATGATGGCAGTTAATTTAATATTGACACTAGTCAATTTAATTAGGATGGCAGGTAATTTAATATTGACACTAGTCAATTTAATTATGATGGCAGGTAATTTAATATTGACACTAGTCAATTTAATTATGATGGCAGGTAATTTAATATTGACACTAGTCAATTTAATTAGGATGGCAGGTAATTTAATATTGACACTAGTAAATTTATTTATGATGGCAGTTAATTTAGCATTGATAGTAGGCAACTTACCAAAACTCCAAACATCACTCTTGTGTGTAAATATTCTGTGCTGAATGCATTCCAGGGCCAACCGTTTTATTGGCATCTGAAGGAACAAATTGTTTTCAATTGCATCATAAGTGACTATACTTAAAGTAAGTAAATTAATATTTTCAATAAATGTCCATATTCCAACTAAAATGGAAAAGTGCAAAAGATGCATTTTAACTTGGCATCAAAATGCATGAGAAAAAACAACAAAGTTTGACTAACCTCATCGATCAATTGCAAGAATCACAACCATTTTTTTTAATATCACCTTGACAGTTACCAGAGCCATTCAAATGACATGTTAGTTATGTGAAATTTTAAAATGATTCTTTGTTAGTTATGTGAAACTTTCAAATGACTGTTAGTTATGTGAAACTTTCAAATGACTGTTAGCTATGTGAAACTTTCAAATGACTGTTATGTGAAACTTTCAAATGACTGTTAGTTATGTGAAACTTTCAAATGACTGTTATGTGAAACTTTCAAATGATTGTTAGTTATGTAAAACTTTCAAATGACTGTTAGTTATGTGAAACTTTCAAATGACTGTTATGTGAAACTTTTAAATGACTGTTAGTTATGTGAAACTTTCAAATGACTGTTATTTATGTGAAACTTTCAAATGACTGTTAGCTATGTGAAACTTTCAAATGACTGTTATTTATGTGAAACTTTCAAATGACTGTTATTTATGTGAAACTTTCAAATGACTGTTATGTGAAACTTTCAAATGATTGTTAGTTATGTAAAACTTTCAAATGACTGTTAGTTATGTGAAACTTTCAAATGACTGTTATGTGAAACTTTTAAATGACTGTTAGTTATGTGAAACTTTCAAATGACTGTTATTTATGTGAAACTTTCAAATGACTGTTAGCTATGTGAAACTTTCAAATGACTGTTATTTATGTGAAACTTTCAAATGACTGTTATTTATGTGAAACTTTCAAATGACTGTTAGCTATGTGAAACTTTCAAATGACTTATGTGAAACTTTCAAATGACTGTTAGTTATGTGAAATTTTCAAATGACTGTTAGTTATGTGAAACTTTCAAATGACTGTTAGCTATGTGAAACTTTCAAATGACTGTTATTTATGTGAAACTTTCAAATTACTGTTAGCTATGTGAAACTTTCAAATGACTGTTATGTGAAACTTTCAAATGACTGTTAGTTATGTGAAAATTTCAAATGACTGTTAGTTATGTGAAACTTTCAAATGACTGTTAGTTATGTGAAACTTTCAAATGACTGTTAATTATGTGAAACTTTCAAATGACTGTTAGCTATGTGAAACTTTCAAATGACTGTTAGTTATGTGAAACTTTCAAATGACTGTTAGTTATGTGAAACTTTCAAATGACTGTTAGTTATGTGAAACTTTCAAATGACTGTTAGTTATGTCACAGAATTAGGCGAAAATTTGAACTGATTTTTGTTGTTCTTGATTTGCAAACGAAACTCACCATTTTCTTGATTTCGTCGTACACGCATTACCTGGGGTGATTAAGTGGAGTGTAACGATTTGAATGTGCCAATTTGTAATTTACATGAGCAGCAGAGAGGGTGAACCTCACAACTTTCCGAGCGTCGATTCGGAAATCTGAGGCTTCTGCCAAATAGTAAAAAAAATGGCGTCTATTCGATAAAATAAGATTTCCTTATATACGCCAACGTCGTTGTCATCCACCCTCTCTGCTGCTAGTGATTTCATCACTAGTGATTTCATCACTGGGTTAACAAAAAATAATAAATGATTTCAACCAAATATTTGATCGAGTCCGATACGATATCGTGTCCGAGGATCATGTAAATTTATTGTTACAAATCCAGGCGGGGTTGACTGAGCATGACTAAAGAAATTTTTAAATTGATTGAAGTCCATATCGGAACACCATGTCTGCCAAATATTTCGTAGCGTATGTGTATCAACGCCGTTAAACACAGCAAGAATATTACAGTTATCTCTGATCACTTTTGGAATCTGAGTGTAGCGTTGAGTGACATATATCACATCAGTGTTTTTGTGACGCCCCCGGGAAAATATTCTAGCTGGGTTTTTTTGATTGTCTAACATCACATCGTCGTATACGACTAAATTGTTAATGCTCCCATCAAGGTCATCCACGGATGGCGCCTCGTCAATATCAGTTATAAAATCAATGGTATTCTCACCTTTAATTTCTGATGCATTCTCGTTAAAATCCTTTAACACTTCATAGCATCGTTGATCATCTACGCTAGGGGCAATTAAATACAACTTATCCCACTTCATCCATCTCATTATTAAATTGAGCAACAATTGCGTTTTACCGGATCCAGATGGCCCGATTATAATTGCACGGATAGAGTTTGGTAGCGCTGCATGATGCTTAACTGGTTCTCTTATTTTAGTCGCTGAAAAATCAATTATATTCATATCTCTATACATAAATTATGGATCTATATTGTGTGAAGTGTAAAACGCGTACTAGCACAAATGATGTGACGACGGTTACAACTAAAAATAACAGATCAGCACTAACTGGTAGATGTGCAACATGTGGTATAAAAAAGTTTAGATTTATTTCTACAAAATCAAAGATTTTACAATCCGGAGATGTTTTAAAAAAAAACGAGGAGGTGATATCGCAGCCAAATTGACAAAGCTCCCTGGAACCCCATGGGCAAAGTACCCCGGAGAAAAGCACCTTCCAGGATATAGCTACTGTGGTCCCGGAACACGATTAGATATCAGACTTGATGATCAAAATCAACCCCGACCCGGCGAAGAACCAATAAACGCCATTGATAAGGCCTGTCACCTTCATGATGTTGCTTATAAAAGCAGCAACCTGCAACACAGGCATCTCGCGGATGTGAAATTAATTCATGCGTTAAATGCTATTCCTGATAAATCTTTTAAAGAAAAGTTGGCTTCGTGGTTGGTAAAATCAGCTATGAAAGGCAAATTGATGATGGGTGCTGGTAATTGAAAATGCTACCATTTTAATATGGAATCAATTTATTATTCCCCAAGAGGATACTGGAGGGGTAAATCAGCAGTACATAAACTCGCTAGCGCTGCAAAAGTGAAAAAAACCACTGCGGCGGATTGGTTATCTAAACAGGCACTATGGCAAATTTATCTACCACCACCTAAACAAATTCAATTCTCGCATTTTGATGTGACCGCTCCTAATGAAGTTCATCAGGCTGATATATTATTTCTGCCACATGATCGTGGTTACAAATACGCGTTAACCGTAGTTGATATTGCAAGTCGATACAAAGAAGCAGAACCGTTAAAAACAAAATCAGCCACTGAAGTTGCTTCTGCATTTGAAAGGATTTATCGACGAGGTCCTCTGCACTGGCCGAATCTATTGCAGGTTGATCCTGGCAAGGAATTTCAGGGTGCGGTTCTATCTACAATGAAAAATCATAATGTCACCATACGACGAGGGCATACTGCGCTACATCGCGATCAGGCCATTGTCGAACGATTTAATCGGACGATTGCTGAGCGGTTATTTGGATATCAATACGCAAAAGAATTCATTCAAGAAAAGCGATCCCGTGAATGGGTCAAAAGGTTACCAGCTGTGATTACTGCACTGAATAACGAGATTACTAGAACAATCAACATGAAACCTATCAACGCGATTAAAAAGAAGTCTATACCCGTACAACCACAAAAAGATTTCCCTAGAAACGCTAGCGTTTCCCAACCAATTCTTGGTAGTAATGTCACTGTTAGGTACTTATACGAACCAGGAGAGCTTGAAGGGGGTAGAAAAAGGGCTACTGATCCTATTTGGAGCGTCACTACGCATAAGATATCTAGTATAACACGATCAACTGGTAGACCAGCAATCTATAAACTGGATTCAACTGCTCCTCAGCGAGGATTTACTCGACAACAACTGCAAGTGATTCCCGAGGATACTCAATTGCCACCGCATGGTCTTAATTAGCACCCGATGCCAGAGGCATTGTGCTTTCACCCCGGCGTCTATTGCACTCAAGACAAGTCAACATCACATTATTTCTGACATGACCGAGATTGTTATTTTTTCTGTCTACGGTGAATTGGCGAGGATCCTTATCCGAATACTGCCAACGCATTATACAATTGCAACTCGCGCAGTGATTATTCTGTTGTTTCTTCAAAGTGATTATTAATTTAGCATCAATATCAAATTCTCGTTGTTTTTTTTTTGTCCTGTTGTTTGTAACCGGAGAGTTTTTTTATTAATGATGCTAACATCAATATCACTTATTGTTGTGTCATTATCATCACCAATGATTTCATCATCGCCACCTGACTCTGTCATGACGACAATTCTTCGAAGCTGATTTATTCTTCGTACTCTGGATACTGCGAGATAGACTAAATTCGACCATTCGATGCGATTATCTACCATCCAAACAATTGTATCCGATATAGTCAATCCCTGTGAAGAGTGTATTGTTGCTGCGTATCCTAGCGTCCATGGGGATTTATTAGCACGCAATGCATCTTCAACGACATTGATATCAACCAGCACAATATCATTTAACACGAGAATCTGCTTTTCACTTCCTGACTTTGTCAGGCTTGGAATATCAACTTCTATATTCTGCTTTCGTGTATCCGAAGGCCTATAACACAACGGTACTGGAAGCGTTGCAAATTTTTCTTTATGCAATTCAAATAACTTCATCTGAAGTGTGTCTCTGACTATTTTTCTACTTGCTACTATCAAATCATTTGGTCTCCACGTTTCCCAGAAATCATTCATAGGAGTTTCTGAAATTATTTCACGCGCTATTTCGCATTGGATTTTATCCGGTTGTAATCTAAGCAGTGCTTTGAACTCGCGTAATTGTTCATCAAGTGATCTATGGTCGGTATTAATTTCTTCATAATAGTCTACAGAACCCTTTAGCCATTCATGTGGAGATCCACCGACAAATGGTGGTGGTTGGCCGTGATCACCGCACATGACGACTTTTGTGTTTTTGTTTAACAACCACTCAAGAAATGTTTTTAATACATCTAATGACACTGTGCATATTTCATCCCAAATTATGATTTCAGGAATGAATTTATCACCCATACGCTCAGGAGTCCATTTGTCACCTTTCCATCGAAAAAAACTATGGTAAGTGCAAGCATTTACCCCTCGCTGTATCATCTCTCTGGCGAGTCTGTGAGTCGGTGTTAACACAATCATGTTAGTAGAAATACAAGTATTTCCACCACCACGATATAATTCAATTGCACGAGTTGTCTTTCCTGACCCACCACAACCGTTTAAATAAACTGTCTTGTATCTACATATTGGATCAGATACCGGTGGTGCATTAGAAAATTCTGATTGAATCTCATCACATTTTAAGTACTTTTCATCCATGGCAACGTCTGCGGATTCACAATACTCATGTAGCATCTCCTTTTTAAATCGCCAACGCCCCCACGCTTCCTCCGGATCTGTGAATGCCGCTACAGCTGATTTGTACTTATTGTGTATGTACATCGAATCAGTGGCTACTCTAACCGCGGTATTAGGAAATCTATTTATCATCGAAAATAAATTGATAGAAGCATAAGCTAGCATAGAACTTCTCAAATGTGTGTACTGGGAATTATATCCATCACAGTAGGTAACAACCGTACCCAATTTCTCACCATTGGATAGAAAAGCATCCTTACGGGATACAAGTTTTCCCTGTTTCGTTAAATCCGTTACAAGAAAATCGTATTCAGCGACGTCTATGATCAACCGCGAGGAAAATTTTGCATTGTCGTATCTTCCACCCTGGGTAAATTTACCGATTATTTTTCGTCCAAAATCCTTTGCTTGTTCTTTTTTACTTTGAAATAACTTCTTAGACCAATTTATGATTTCTTCTTCACTGAAATTCGAAGAATTTCCATCTGGACACTGTTTTCGTAGTTCGCTGATTATACGATCTAGATCGGGTTGTGGTAGCCAAACTTCTTTCTGAGCTCGATAGCATATAATAGCTTCGGAAACAATCAACGATATCAGCATGCCACAATCAATCATATATCGTAGTAACACTATTGGCATCCAGGCCTTTTCAGATAGGTGTCTACCGAGCCAAACATAACTACACGGATGTAACCCTGTAGCGAGTTCAAATGATATCACACGAGCGAATCCGGTTAAATCAAAATCAGGTAATGGTCCATTAATCGCAACACGAGTCATTTCATGCGTGGGGTGTCCAAATCGTTTAAAATAGTTACTACATTCTCCATACCCGAGAAAACTTCCAGGATAACACGCGGATATATCAATTGAAATCATACTGTCACGATGGTATTTTGTATTCCACAGTCCTCCATGACCAAATTCGATGCAACTCAATTTTACATCCTCGAGAAAATCACTTCGTGTTGGACGCCAGGAGTTTTTTTCTCTTGCGAAGTGAGCTACCACTGAAGAAATAGTAAAACTATCCGTGAGTAGTTTTTCATGGAAACTCTCTGGTGAAAAATCATTAGCGATTTTTCTCATTCTGTTATCTAATTCTTCAACGCGATATAATTCACCATTTGGTCTTACAAATTGATCAAATCCTGATTCGGAACCAGCACTACTAAGTAACCACACTGACACAGGATCATCTTTACATAACGCATGAATAGCATCAAATAATTTCTCTTCATAGAAAACATCCCCGGAAAATTCCGGGGGGATATATCTCACGGTTCTATCTCGTGGAAATATTGTTACTGCAGGTGTCCACGCGTGTTCGTTATGATCAATAATTTGTATTGGCGCTCCTTGTAATTTATATTTCGGTTCGTGTAATACTTCTCCGGTTATCGTCATAACGGTTATTGGAAATCTTAATGATGTTTCTAATTTAGCTATATCAGAAATCTTTGCACCGTGCTGTTTCACTGTCAGTTCCCATTCGGTTATTTTCCTACGTCGCAGATCAGTTAGTTTATTTCCTCGGGATGCATTTGTGAAGTGTTCCATTACCCGTGTTGCTACACAATTGAGCCTTGACGAAGTCAATGGTGAATATTTCATAGGAGCTAGTTTTGCAATATCGGGTTTATCATTTAACGGATATATCCCATAAACGATTGCTGTTACGGGATAAGATCTCTCGTAGTATGGTTTGTCAATTCCAGTTAGAATTCCTGGTTTGGAATCTCTACTTACAATGACAGTTTTTTTATCCTTGAGGATTGGTTCAAATTTATCCTTAATAATCCATTTGCCTTCGACTTCGATAATGAATTTTATTCTGAAAAAATACTTCTGATTGGAATTGCTTTGTTGGGAATTGCTTTGCTTGAAATCCTTTGGATTTCCACCTTTGGATTTCTCACCAAGGTGTGAAATTATCTCAGCTGCTCTTTTATCGTTCATAGTAGCATCGATGATGGGTACATTGACATCTTCATCAATAATTCGAAATGTCGACCAACAGTATGCTGCACCGTCTCGGTAGAATTCATTAAAACACTCCCTGATTTTACCGAGTATAGTTCTATCACCGATTAGACGTTTTGGTGTATCAGAGACTCTATCAAGATTGAATTTAGTATTTCTCCAAGGCTTAATTTTCGATAATCTTTGGAACTCCCTATCGAGATTGAATTTAGTATTTTTCCAAGGTTTGATTTTCGATAATCTTTGGAACTCCCTATCAAGATTGAATTTAGTATTTTTCCAAGGTTTGATTTTCGATAATCTTTGGAACTCCCTATCAAGATTGAATTTAGTATTTTTCCAGGGCTTAATTTTCGATAATCTCTTGAACTCCTCCATGTTATAATTAAAACAAGTATTTAAATAGAAAAATATAGTATAATGAATCACTGCAAGTGGCTAATGATTGGATCTACAACCCCGTGTAACAAATCATGCAGAAGCGAATTCTGTGGGTATCATATGCAAAGCATGAGGAACGGTTCAAAAGGCCCTCTCGCATGCCTCCAATGTGGGGTGGGTGTTAGAGGAAAATCGCAATTATGCCTTGCTTGTGGGGGTAAACGATACAGGGAACTAAAACGCTACTATGACAAACGAATCATTGACTCCGTCATCCTTGATAAAATCAAGGACAAAGTAATAAAAACCCCTCAAGATTATATCCAGAGATTTATAATTAAAGCAGATAATAAATTAGACAAGTAGTATTATTATACAAATGAGCCAAGATTTCAGACCTCACCCAGTGCTTGCTAATTACGAAGCCTCTAGTGATGGTGTTGTCAGGCACCGCAGACTCAAAGAACCTGTTGGGTATCTGAATAATATGGGCTATTTGATGTTTTCAGCTGGGAGGAAGAAGTATCTCTGTCACAGAGCCATCTATGAAGCATTTTACGGATTAATCGAAGACGGTCTTGTGATTGATCACATAAATGGTGTGAAGACTGATAATTGTCTTGGGAATCTTCAAGCCGTCTCGCAGCGCGATAACCTTTTAAAAAGCAACGCTGGTAAGCACGCAAAACATCCCAAGGGTGTGAAATCGTTTGATTTAGAAAATAATGAAGAGAGAAGCTTTCAGTCGATAAATGCGGCTGGAAAATATTTCGATATTTGCAGTACTTCCATTCGATTTGTTGCTGAAAAAATCATTAAAACATCTCTGTCTAAAAAAAATGGTCATAAAATAAAGTTCGTATACACTGAAACTATTTAAGGGAGATAAATCCTTTATGGATAAATCCGCACTACAATTCACACCCTACCTACTAAGTTCCCTTGTATTATGACGTCAAAGGAATTTGTCGCCTGCTATATTACCTGTACTTGACTAGGTGCGCCCACGTGACTGTAATGGAGATATAATGCATGAGTTTTCGATAGAGAATAAAACTTTTTATTGTCACTTGTGGGCTAAAACTGCATTATTAGTTTTATTTATCTACATATCTCATGTGTGGGGTGGGTGGACTAGCAGTAAAGCAGACAGCTAACTCGTTCTTTTCAGTACAGACGTTCTTTATAATCCACGCATTACCTATGTTCGCTCAGCCAGAACGCGAGTGTTTCCTATTCATTGAAGTAGGTGGGCGTGGTTAAAATTCCTTGTATGTGAATGTATTTTATCTAGAGAATTATAACAGAGTATATAAAACGCTGTTTTATTAAACAACTGGATTATTTTGTTTAAAATATTTCTCATTGTTGCAGCATAAAATTGTCTATTTTAAAAATCTCTTATTGTTAAGTATACATGTCTTCCCTCTCCTCTATATTGATCGGTATTCATGTGACCTTCAGTACACACTTCTGTTTCCCACCCTGTATGATCGGTATTTCACTGACGCAGGCATGCGTGATTGATATTTACAAACAGTTAAATTAATTTTTTTTTGTGTACTTAGTATTTTATATTCCTAAATACGATGGATACAGTAAAATTGTCTATTTTAAAAATCTCTTATTGTTAAGTATATCAGATATATATATATATATATATATTAAAAAATCTCTATTCTGTATGACTAGTCCGTGGTGTAATGGTATCGTGTTTGTCTTGTAAACATAGCTATCAACTACTACGTGTTCGGTCCCCATAGCAGATACATTATTTGATGGCGAAACGGAAGATGTTTTTTTCTATTAATTGGGGGGGGTGGGGCGGTCCCCCTCAGCCAAACCAACATGGCAACCCATGCTATCGCATTCTCGGTAGCGTGGGTTGGTGTTTTTTTCCAACTCATGCAACCATGAATGAGATTTCATGGGTTGCCATGTTGGTTTGGTTTACCACGCCCACATCATACCATCATCGTTCCATTGAATTATAATCCATCCTTAATTAAGTTAATTAAGTATATGTTATGCCTAAAATTTGCCGCAACACTCGAGCGGAAATATATCATACCATCATCGTTCCATTGAATTATAATCCATCCTTAATTAAGTTAATTAAGTATATGTTATGCCTAAAATTTGCCGCAACACTCGAGCGGAAATATATGGCATTGTGCCGTCCATGTTGTGACGTTATACCTCAAGCATATCTTCTGGGCGGTCTAAGATGGCGTTTGCCACCTTAGGCCTCCCTTCCGGAGATGTATGTTTCGGGTCCCCCTTGGGCTTACTTGGATGCGAAGGCACCCAAGGAGTTCCAAAGATGTGTTGTCATATATGTTTTATTTTTATTAATTAGAGATACAGTATACTATATTTATAAATAAATTTATTTATATAAAAATATAAATAATGGATATCAATGATGTAAATGCTATAATTGCTGAAATCTCAAATTTAAATAATAAAGGGGTATTATTATCTGAAAGTCTCGACGTTGACAAGATTACCTCGGAATATGAAGATATTGAATATCTGTCTAGTAAGGGTCGTTATGTTTTACCTAGGATGTACAGGCTCGTGAAAGGAATTCAAAAATCCATTAATGGTTGTTTGTACGGTAACGACATTAATTTATTTATAACGCTATTTAGCACCGTTGAAGCAATACGTCAAAAGCTTGGCCAAGAATATCAAAAACGAGCTGAAATTGGTTCTAAAGTTCGTGATCTTAGAAAAATGTTAAACGAGGAGCGACCCGTATCTTAACCACGTGAGTGTTACTAAAAAATAATATAGGCTTTCGTAAATAATTTAAATAATTTATTTATTTTTTTTTAGCGTTTTTTGTAACACTTGTTACATAGGATTTTCTCCTGAAAGGATACTCATCAGTTTGGACTTGCTCATGCAGTTATGTGCATAATGGATGATCTGGTCGTAGTAGCAAGTAATCACCGCGACGCCTCCATTTTCACGTAATTGTTCTTGTTGCCGCGTCGTTAACACAAATCGTTCATCGCCATTCTCAGATATTACAATTCTGAAATCCCCAGCGATGTTATTTCTGAAACACTCGCGAATAGCGTCGTACAGTTTAACCCTGTCGAAGATGAATACGTTAGCTTGATGGTACATTATTTAATAACTAAGTTATTTAATAACTAAGCTTTTAATTATGATGGAAACCCTCCGGATTTCACATTTGAAAATTTAGTTCACAAACAATATATGGTTGGTGAATCGCTTACAACTAGATTAGCCCGAGAGCGGCTAGCATCAATTAAAAAGTTTATACCGGTTCGAGACAGACTTCGCGATCAACTTCAACAACGACAACAAGCGCAGACTGACTTTTCTGTGTCAAGTGAACAACTGTTCGCCCCGGTAACTAAGGCGACCAGCGATGTGAAAACAGCAACTGAACGAGCAATATACGGAGATATTCCTAAGGAAGGCAAGCGACGAGAAGTGCCTGTTCTTGGTGTGCTTGAAAAGGTAGCAGCAGAGACCGGACAAACACGCGCAGGGATACAACAGTTATCCAGTGATATAAAAACTCAGCGTGAGTATGAACGATTAGCTGATATTGATGATTCCACACCTGAACCACAACTTGTTGATGTCGTCACCCCAAGAGGTGTTTCCTTTATAGACAAACTCACCGAAGGAGCTATAAAGGAAATCAAACGACCTCAATTGGAGAAACACCAGGATTATACGACTTTTGGTGATTTCGCCGCCAAAAGCTTTGATTCTAGAAAGGATTTTTTAAAAGACGAGTATAAAAACAGTAGAATAAGCCGAGATGAATGGGTTAATTGGTTGTATAAAACGAATAAGGGGATTATTGGTAATTTGAAAAAGGATACAATTGAGTATAGATCTTTTAAAGTAGGAGTTGATAGTTATGGTATACAAAAACAACAAGAACGAGAAAAACAAAGTCGAGGCCGACAAAGGCAATTACTTGATGATAGTCAGGGCGCAACTGGTACAACTGAGGAAACAAGCGGAAAGGGATATTCGATTAAAAATCCAAAGGATGTATTTGACTCTACCGTGACATGTCCTGGTAATATTCTCAGTGATATATCACGGTTAGAGGTTCTCATAGGAGGGAAACGAGCCGGAAATAACTCCGTCGAGATAATTAACGAGGCCGCTGATATCTGTAGACGATTATTTGCTGGTGGTATCATGGACATTAATGTATATCGAGAACTTATTGCTGAATTAGTTGAAAATCACAACGATGAAAATCTTATGGATGTAAGCGATTGATCACTAATTGAAAAACTACTAGTTTTATAACAAGATGATTATACACTATAACCATGATAAACCCGTAAGTGTCTACGTGGTGAACTCACGATTGCCTGTTTATCGCGCGTGGTACGGAGATGGTTTCGGCAATACCATTGCGGGGTTATTTACAAGAATGGCTCCCAAGGTGGCGCCGTTAGCTAAACAATTATCAATGAAAGCCATTGATATCATTCGTGATAAGGGAATCAATTTCGTTGGAAATCTTGCTGGAAAGGCATTTTCTGCTGCGAAAGATAAAATAGCATCATTGGTGCGAAAGAAACCAACGAAATCTCCGATTTTGCTGCCATCAACTACAGTGATGCCTGCAAAAATCAGCAAAGTAATAAATAACGCAGTGGAAGAAAAACTAGCGCAATTGACTTCGTCACAATTGACAGCTTCGCCAGTAACAGATAACGCTATCATGAACGCGATAGCAGGAAGTGGTTTGAAACTAAAAAGAAATTCGAAGAATTTTCAACGACGATGATTACAAAGATGAAATTGCTTTGCAATTCACCAATTGAAAACACTAGTATGTTATAAATGTTTAAACGAACAGCTGATCCCGCGCTTGATATGGAAGCCCCAATGCGAAAAGATGATTCCGTCCGCGATTATCAATACTATTCCTATCATGCAATACAACCCGACCTACGATCGCGAGTTGAACTTCAAGTTCAAGATACCAGTAAATACTTTTTGCCGTGTGAAGCATTTATCGAAATCGAAGGAAAACTCGTAACAAATGTTGCAGAGGATACCCCATATGCAGATGACCCAAATATCCGAGTTGGGTTCGTTAACAATGGCATAATGGCGTTATTTGAAAGTGCAAGATATCTCATTGATGGAAAAGAAATTGAATCAATAGAACGCGAGGTTGATGTTGCAACAACAATAATCGGACTAGCGAGATATTCCGATGATTATACAAGATCGGCTGGTCCGTCTATGATGTTTGCAAAGGATACTACTGATAACGCTGACCACATTCAATACATTAAAGTGTTAACACCGCACGACACTTCAGTTGATAATCAACGAGAAGCAACTAATCCAGAACGTCGAGCTAGACCCGGAGCTGCGTTTGATATTCTCGGAGGCGTTAATGGTAATTTCAATCTAGGGTTTGCAACACGAAAATTAGCATTGGAAGGACAAGAGAAAAAGTTTTCGTGTGCAATTCCACTCCATCACATATTTGGATTCTGCAGAAATGTCAGAAAAGTCATCTATGGAGCCAAACACACAATCGCGTTAGTGCGAAAAGGCAATGACAACGATGCAATTTGGCGTACTGGTGCCGCTGAGGGTAAAGTTAAAATAACTAAATTGGTATTGTGGATGCCAGTAATGACCCCATCAATTACCAGAGAAGAGCGGCTACTCTCATTTATGGAAACAGGTGGCAAATCATTGCTAAGTTGGCTAACAACAACGACTGATGTCAAACAGGATAATGTCGATGATATATTCACATGGCACCTGGCATCAAAACAAGGCGTTTCAGCTCCACGTCATATATTTATAGCGTTACAGAATAATGAGCGAGTTGGTAATCAACAACGCAGCCATATGATATTTGATCAGTTAGGTGTTAGAGAAGTCTCGCTGAGAATAAACGGACAACAAGAACCAACCGAGGATATACAACTTAATTACACAGAAAATCATATAGCACGTGTATATCATCGGATGCTGTCATATATGGGTCGTGATCAAAACGTTGATACTGGTTTGCAAATATCTCAACTCGATTTTAAGAAATTGTATCCGATTTATTACTTTTCGCTGGAACATCTTGATTTAATGAGACAATCCGTTGTTGACATACATTTTAGGGCTCGTATAGCTCCTGGTGGTGTTAATTATAGAGCGGTTGCTGTCATTCTCAGCGACAAATCAATGTTGTTAGAAGGGGTTGGCGGACGAATGAGACTTGTTGATGCACCAGTGGAAAATCTGTAAATGAAACTTGAAAAGTTTCCATAGGATTTCCCCAATTAGATCAATTGAAAGAATAAATATGTTTTACAATAAAATGCCATATAGTGTTGTTAGTGTCAAGCTGACTGATGGTCAGGTCAAGAAATTAAAATCAAAATCCGCTAAGGAATGTGGAACAACAATAACGTTAAAACCAGCGCAGATGTCCGGAGGTACACATAAAATATCATTAACGGATCGTCAAATAAAACATTTCAATGATGCAATGAAAAATAAGCGAGGAGTTCAAATAGAATTTTCGAAAGCTGCAGTCGCGAACATGATAAAATCAGGTGGTATATTTCCTTTGTTAGCCGCAATACCAGCATTGATTGCAGCGGCTGCCCCAGCGGTGGCGAAGGCGGCAGCGTTGGGAGCCGTTGGGACCGCAGCAGGGATGGCGTTGAAAAAGGCAACTGGTGGATCCGCTCGCGGTAGATCCACAAGTGGATCCGGGTATAAAAAAAAGGGAAAGGGGTTGTACCTACCAGGAACCCCGTATTCATGGTACAGCGGCAAATCCGTGAACGGATCGGGTCTAAGAAAAATACCAGGAACGGTTTATTAGTTGAAAAATCTTCGATTTACAAATCTTCGATTTCCGAACCTATGGTTGAGGAACCTATGGTTCCTATGTCCAATTTTGATTTAATTGATGCTGCTAAAAAACTAGCGATAAAAAACTTCAGAGGGGTTTTTATGAGAGATCAATTACCGAGAAAACCAAATAACGTTGAAACCGGTATCATCAATCTTGATATCAGCAGCGGATCGGGAACTCACTGGGTTGCATACGCGATTGATCCACGTGGGATTGTCTATTTCGATTCATATGGGTTAGCTCCGCCAAGCGAGTTTATGCGGTATATAAATTCCTCGATGAAACTCAAAGGGTTTCCGATTTTTTATTCCACGCTGCCAACACAACAATTAAATGATCCACCGATATGCGGCCGTGAAGTATTAAATGTCCTCGCGGAGATTTCATTAAAATCCTTTGGATCTCCGTGGAAACCACCTCATATTATTGTAAACGAATACACGAGTGGGAAATTACAAGGATCAATAAATTGAAAACACAAGTTACGCTAACAATAATGATCGATATTTGGGGACAACCTCTGTCAATGTTGGAACCCACCGAGGAAACATCTGCGGGTTCTATCGAGGATGTAAAAAAAATAATAGAAGATGAAATCGCTGAGACGTTAAATTTAACAAGTGTTGACCCGAACGAAATAGTTGTATTTCAAGATCGCCAGGGTAAATTGAAAAGCAGTAATATATCCGTGAATGACATTTTGATACGGCATCGCGCTGCCGCTGAAAACTCTATTGCACTGTATTCCAACGATGGACAACTTAAACCAGGCGCACTTGTGTCTACGATCACCGACGCGATTGCTACCAACGAACGTGAGCTGAATGATTTTATACGAGGTTATAATAGTTTTCGCAAAAATGTCGTACATAAATTTTTTGGAACCCCGCTTGTGGTTGGCATGACTCTCGCTGAAATTAAAGACTTGTTGAATTCATTCTTCGCTAACAAGGAAGCTGGAAGGATGATGACTGCTTCAGAAATCAAGGCAAATTATCTCGAGATTTTTAAAGTAAGCGAAGATCAAAAACTCACAAACGACATTGTTGGTAGGTTCTTTGGAACCCCGCTTGTGGCTGGCATGACTCTCGCTGAAATCAGTGAGTTTATCGGCAAGCACACTCACAATGCCTACATCGCTAATAGTTTCTTTGGTGTCCCGGCTACATCTACAATGACTCTCAAAGATATTAATATGTTTATGGTGAGACAAACAACACTTAATACCATCGTGGATAAATTTTTAGGGAGAACACCTGTGTCTGAAACCACATCGTTGACAGGCATGACTCTCGCGGAAATTAAAAGCGCTATTGACAAACAAAAGCACACCAGCGATATTGTTAATAAGTTCTTTGAGGGCAGTAGCCTCCAAGATATCACGACGAAATTTTCTAACATCGACAACCATATTAAAACCCAAGCAGAGCAAAAAGTTGAAGACCTTCTGGTTTCATTATTCTTCTCTAACAGGGAGGAGAGTGGAAAAACAATAGATCCTACCAGAATCACGGTAAATTATCTCGATATTTTCGACGATCTTTTTAACCTGAAAAGAATATCTGAAAAGGTAAAGATTCCACATCACTACACGGGCGTTAAAAATATCGTGTATACGGTTAATCATGGAACCATGGATTGGATAAGAGACGGTTATACTACATTATCCATCGGTATCTTGGGTCTCCCCGGCATAGTGGGCCCTGACTACAAGCCAACATGGGCCGATGGTATCTACAGGCTAACGTGGATCTCTATCGATCAATTTAATATGATCGCGGACGGTAAAACCTACTCTGGTGGCACCGCGACGTTAATTATGGATGGTCGCAAAAAAAGCTTTAATGTCGTCGCGGTTGATAGCTCCACCATTAGATCAAAAATAGCCTGGTGTTTAGAACTCGTAGCTCATTTTTCCGACTGAAGTACTAGCAATTCCCGCTAACGATGACAAATAATTGAAAACACTAGCGGGTTTAAAATAACAATGACTTTGTCATCGACGCAATGTCGCTATGATCAGGTCAGAGAATTTCAGAATAGACTCAAAACCCTCACTGAGGAGTATCAAATAAAAATAAAAAAATACCGACGAAGAATCACCGCAATTGATGTTACTATATACTCGGTGTCAAGCGTTCTCACTGGTGCCGGAATAATACTTGCATCGGTTACAATGATTGCCCCGGTCGTAGTTCCAATTTGCATTTCTGCGGTGGCTACAATCGGGGGTATATTAACCGGGATAGCAAAAAAGATATCATCATGCAGCCAGAGTAAACTGCAGAATTACTTACTTCAATTTCATATTGCATCAACCGCATACTCGCAATTATCATTGATGATATCGTCGTCACTCGATAATACGATTATATCAGATAGTGAATTCTCAGCGATGGTCAGTATTTTTGATTCCGCGATATCGAAATTAGAGCGACAACATGAATATAATAACAATGACAACACCGATGGAATCAGAAAACACGAACCCAAAAAAACAAAAAATGATCTCAATAATATCAACATTACCAGATTGTGAGTTCTCAGTGATGGTCAGTATTTATGATTCCTCGATACCAAAATTAGAAATAAATCATGAGTATAGCAACGATGACGACACCGATGGAATTACTTCAACGAATAGTGGAGAACACGAACCCAGTACAAACGAGTATGATATCAATAACATCAACGAATCCAGAATTCAGTGTGAATTTCCCCTCTCCGGTCCCAGTGAAGGAGATAGCGCTAGCAAAACTACGAGTGTATCACAGTTGGCCTAATATCAGATCGGTTGCATTTAGTGGTCAGCAACCCAATAACACACTGGTGTTCTCGTATAAGAATAAACCCGATGGTACTCCAGAGTGGGAAACAGTTTCGTTACCAACTGGGTCGTACCAAATTAAGCAAATCAATGCTGAAATTCAGCGTAGAATAAAATCAATCACTGGAAAAGAATCAAAAATAGCTATTAATCTTCATCAACCGACGCTCTCGTCGTCGATCGAAATAAGCACAGAGGGATACATTGTAGATATATATAACAGCTCGTTAAGAACAGTGTTAGGATGGCCTGAAAAACCACCGGAAAAATCCGCCACCGACTTAACCACGGACATACAATCATATCATGAAATCAATCCCAGTTATCGAGATAATTTATCTGATATAAGAAAAGGAAGAATCGCCGATAGATTTATATTTACCAACAAAGACACATTGCAATGGGATTTTATCATTAAAAGAACAAGCGACTCATCTGTTACTATTTCATTTACGCTAACTGACGTCCGTGGTTATTTTAATGAGATTAAACAATTATATGACACACAACTAGAACAACTACGGAAAACAAAATCGCAAAAACACGTTGAAATAATAAATCAGCTTATATCGGACATGAAATATATCTATGAACTAATTATTCAAACAATAATTAATGACAACAGCGACAATAAACAACGATTCTTAACCGATTACAATATCACAGAGGACAATCTGCGTAATTTCAAGTTTCCCAAATACAACGCTGATGAACTAGCAAGAATTGTTAAAACCGATATCAAAGCGCTACAAAAATCAGATTCAGCTGTCCTCTTCAGGTATAATAATGATCCAGATGGTGGCGGTAGGCATATTGCCCCTCATAATGTGAATATTTCAACGGTGATTGCGCTCAATTTAGTATGTGATGCAATTGAAGGAAGCTATCAAATTAATCTAGAGCAATCAAATCAAGCTCAGCAGGGATATATTCTTTATTCATTTGCACCAACAGCTCCTCCAGGGTTTTTAATAATTGAAAACCCAATTAATCCTGTCTATATGCGATGCCATAATAATTCGTTAACGAGAATTAATTTCAAACTCACCGACCAGTCAAATAATCTGATTGATTTACAAGAAGAGGTGTTAGCGATTAGTTTGTTTGTAAAGTCCTAAGGACTTTCATCATAAATGATTTTCGTCCTAAAGACTCGATCAAATATTTGGTTGAAATCATTTATTATTTTTTGTTAACCCAGTGATGAAATCACTAGTGATGAAATCACTAGCAGCAGAGAGGGTGGATGACAACGACGTTGGCGTATATAAGGAAATCTTATTTTATCGAATAGACGCCATTTTTTTTACTATTTGGCAGAAGCCTCAGATTTCCGAATCGACGCTCGGAAAGTTGTGAGGTTCACCCTCTCTGCTGCTACATGAAATCCGAAATACTCGTTGTACGTGGTGCACGTCAAGCTCGATGTGATTTATGTTCACCTATTGAGAGTATATAAGGCTAAGGATTTCTCATTATTATTTACGGGAACTAAAATATCTAATCAAAGGATAGATAACCTCGTCTTGCAAATCTCCAGCCAAAGGGGTGAGTGTTAAATTTACATTTCGTTTTATTGTGAATTTTATTCAGATTATCGTATAATGATGCCTTTATTGCAATGAACGTGGAATATTTGGAATTACTAGTCACTTTTAGACTTTAAATACAATATCGTAATCTACGGCTTAGATTATTTTTGAGACCACTATTATTAGTCTGGTTTTGTTTATTATAGTTGATTCCGGAGATCTAATAACATCGTTGATTCCGTAGATCTGATAACATCTGACAATCATTGATTCCGTCTGATTCAGTCTGATTCCGTCTGATTCCGTCGTTGATACCGTAGAAGTACATCACTGATAGCGCATCTAATAACATCGTTGATACCGTCTCTGATACCGTAGCTGCTAACATAGTTGTTACATTGTTTCTGATACCGTAGCTGCTAATAACATCGTTGATACCGTAGCTGCTAATAACATCGTTGATACCGTAGCTGCTAATAACATCGTTGATACCGTAGCTGTTAACACATCTGATACCATCTTTTGATAAACGTCTTTGATATCGTTTGATTTGTTGTGGGACATCTATTGTTTGTTCTGGAACATCTCTGTATAAATATCTGAATGTGCTTGTGCCGTTAATTTGTGCAAACGGAATTGAAGTATCTGTCTGTGTGTCGAACTGTCTGTTCGTCAACATCTGTGTAACGTGTAAATATCCGGAAAGCTAGAAGTCCGAGTGTCGGAGCTGTCTTAGAGTTGTAAAACGTCCGGGTAGACATCTAGGGGAGTGAGGTACCGTTGGTTCGGGTAGATGTTGTATGCTGTCTGAACGTATAACTGTGGTGGATCCGTGAAGGGAAACGTCCGATAATAGTATTGGTCAACCCTCGGTTCTCGGGGAAACTGGGAGACGATTCAACTGTTGCTGAATCGTGCGGTTATACAGGGGAGACACATAGGTGTATTGAAATTGTAATATAATTTAATACATTGTTGTATTTGCATGCTTATGTCAGATCGCAATAATATTTCAAGTGATCACATAGATATCAATAAAAGCTAGCAACTTGATTCAATACAAGTATATGATCGTGCTAGTTATCGCAATCCATCGTGCGATAGATAGTTTGTCGATTGTGTTTATTTTTTTTTTCGTAAATCATTCTTGCATTTATTTAACTTTCGTAAAGGATTCTTGGATCTGTGTATAATCCAAGAGATCCCTTTACATCTGAGATTCCTTTTGTATTGTTATTTAATTTATTCATGTATTGTGAATGGTTGTGAGTGTAATTGTGGGTTGAGTGCATGAATTATTGTGTTGTTACATCTGTATTTTTTTCATTTATAATTTATTACATAAATTTATATTTTCTTTCACAAATTGTGTTTGTATTGTTCATTTAATCCACCCTCCTCTCGGTAACAATTCTGTTACAAGTTATGTGAAACTTTCAAATGACTGTTAGTTATGTGAAACTTTCCAATGATTGTTAGTTATGTGAAACTTTCAAATGATTGTTAGTTATGTAAAACTTTTAAATGACTGTTATGTGACACTTTCAAATAACATGCTGAGGACATTCTTATTATCCAGCAACAACATTGCAATGATATCTTATAAACCACTTATAAATTTAATCCATTGGTAAAAATCACCATTATCCAATGTAACTTAATCCACTGATACTAAAATCACCATTATCCAATGTACAGTCACCATTATCCACAATGTAATTTAATCCACTGGTACTAAAATCACCAATACTCAATGTAATTTAATCCACTGGTAATAAAATCACTAATACTCAATGCAATTTAATCCATTGGTACTAAAATCACCATTATCCAATGTAATTTAATCTACTGGTACTAAAATCACCCATACTCAATGCAATTTAATCCATTGGTACTAAAATCACCATTATCCAATGTAATTTAATCCACTGGTACTAAGGTCACCATTATCCAATATAATTTAATCTACTGATACTAAAGTCACCATTATCCACAATATAATTTAATCCATTGGTACTAAAATCACCATTATCCATAATGTAATTTAATCCATTGGTACTAAAATCACCAATACTCAATGTAATTTAATCCATTGGTACTAAAATCACCATTATATCATGTAATTTAATCCACTGGTACTAAAATCACCATTATCCAATGTAATTTAATCCATTGGTACTAAAATCATCACTAACTTGATTTGACAGGTTTCACTGTGTATGACATTGTATTGGACAGGTTTCACTGTGTAAGCCATTGGATTGGACAGGTTCACTGTGTAAACCATTGGATTTGACAGGTTTCACAGTGTAAGACATTGGATTTGACAGATTTCACTGTGTAGGACATTGTATTTTCCATGTGTTAGACATTGTACTCAACAGGTTTCACTGTGTCACCATTGGGTTTGACAAGTTTCATTGTATAAACCATTGGAATTGACAGGTATCACTGTGAAAACCATTGGATTGGATTTGACAGATTATTTCAATGTGTAAACGATTGGATTTGGTTGGTTTCACTGGGTAAACCATTGGATTTGACAGATTTCACTGTGTAAACCATTTAACAAAAAATAGTACAATAACAAGATATTCTAGAAATCTGAACTGTCCATACAAACTTTACTGGTTCAAAACAACTCACTTATCCATAATCTTGTATCCCAATTGCCTTTAAAAGGAAGAACGAAATACTAATCTCTCTCTCTTCCTCTCCCAACCCTTTATTATCTCTCTCTCTCTCTCTCTCACTCTACAAATCCTTTGTTTTCGCTATATGTATAAACCTTGTTTTCTTTTTCACTATACAAAACCCTTTTTTCTCTCTATATATAAACCCCGTTTTCAATATCTCTCTATAAACCCTTTCTTTTCTCTCTTTACAACCTTGTTTTCTCTTTCTCTCTACACACCCTTTGTTATCTCTATATAAACCCTGCTTTCTCTCTATATAAACCTTGTTCTCTCTTTCTACAAACCCTTTCTTTACTCTCTATATAAACCCTGTTTTCTCTTTCTTTCTACAAACCCTTTGTTTACTCTCTCTATATAAACCCTGTTTTCTCTTTCTCTTTACCAACCCTTTGCTTTCGCTCTATATAAGCCTTGTTCTCTCTTTCTACAAATCCTTTGTTTACTCTCTCTATATAAACCCTGTTTTCTCTCTACAAACCCATTGTTTTCTCTCTCTATATATAAAACTTGTTTTCTCTTTCTCTCTACAAACCCTTTGCTTTCTCTCTATATAAACCTTGTTCTCTCTTTCTACAAACCTTTTGTTTCCTCTCCCTATATATAAAACTTGTTTTCTCTTTCTCTCTACAAACCCTTTGCTTTCTCTCTATATAAACCTTGTTCTCTCTTTCTACAAATCCTTTGTTTATTCTCTCTATATAAACCCTGTTTTCTCTTTCTCTCTACAAATCCTTTGTTTACTCTCTTTATATAAACCCTGTTTTCTCTTTCTTTCTACAAACCCTTTGTTTACTCTCTCTATATAAACCCTGTTTTCTCTTTCTCTCTACAAACCCTTTGCTTTCTCTCTATATCAACCTTGTTCTCTCTTTCTACAAACCCTTTCTTTACTTTCTATATAAACCCTGTTTTCTCTTTCTCTCTACAAATCCTTCGTTTATTCTCTCTATATAAACCCTGTTTTCTCTTTCTCTCTACAAACCCTTTGCTTTCTCTCTATAAAAACCCTGTTTTTTCTTTCTTTCTAGAAACCCTTTGTTTACTCTCTCTATATAAACCCTGTTTTCTCTTTCTCTCTACAAATCCTTTGTTTACTCTCTCTATATAAACCCTGCTTTCTCTTTCTCTCTACACACCCTTTGTTTTCTCTATATAAACCCTGTTTTCTCTCTACAAACCCTTTGTTTTCTCTCTATATATATAAAACTTGTTTTCTCTTTCTCTCTACAAACCCTTTGCTTTCTCTCTATATAAACCTTGTTCTCTCTTTCTACAAACCCTTTGTTTTCTCTCTCTATATATAAAACTTGTTTTCTCTTTCTCTCTACACACCCTTTGCTTTCTCTCTATATAAACCCTGTTTTCTCTTTCTACAAACCCTTTGTTTACTCTCTCTACATAAACCCTGTTTTCTCTTTCTCTCTACAAATCCTTTGTTTACTCTCTCTATATAAACCCTGTTTTCTCTTTCTCTCTACAAATCCTTTGTTTACTCTCTCTATATAAACCCTGTTTTCTCTTTCTCCCTACAAACCCTTTGCTTTCTGTCTATATAAACCCTGTTTTCTCTTTCTTTCTACAAACCCTTTGTTTACTCTCTCTATATAAACCCTGTTTTCTCTTTCTCTCTACAAATCCTTTGTTTACTCTCTCTATATAAACCCTGTTTTCTCTTTCTCTCTACAAACCCTTTGTTTACTCTCTCTATATAAGCCCTGTTTTCTCTTTCTCTCTACAAACCCTTTGTTTACTCTCTATAAAAACCTTTTGTATTTCTTTCTTTCTACAAACCCTTTGTTTATTCTCTCTCTATATAAACCCTGTTTTCTCTTTCTCTCCACAAACCCTTTGCTTTCTCTCTATATAAACCTTGTTCTCTCTTTCTACAAATCCTTTGTTTACTCTCTCTATATAAACCCTGTTTTATCTTTCTCTCTACAAACCCTTTGCTTTCTCTCTATATAAACCCTGTTTTCTCTTTCTTTCTACAAACCCTTTGTTTACTCTCTCTATATAAACCCTGTTTTCTCTTTCTCTCTACAAATCCTTTGTTTACTCTCTCTATATAAACCCTGCTTTCTCTTTCTCTCTACACACCCTTTGTTTTCTCTATATAAACCCTGTTTTCTCTCTACAAACCCTTTGTTTTCTCTCTATATATATAAAACTTGTTTTCTCTTTCTCTCTACAAACCCTTTGCTTTCTCTCTATATAAACCTTGTTCTCTCTTTCTACAAACCCTTTGTTTTCTCTCTCTATATATAAAACTTGTTTTCTCTTTCTCTCTACACACCCTTTGCTTTCTCTCTATATAAACCCTGTTTTCTCTTTCTACAAACCCTTTGTTTACTCTCTCTACATAAACCCTGTTTTCTCTTTCTCTCTACAAATCCTTTGTTTACTCTCTATATAAACCCTGTTTTCTCTTTCTCTCTACAAATCCTTTGTTTACTCTCTCTATATAAACCCTGTTTTCTCTTTCTCCCTACAAACCCTTTGCTTTCTGTCTATATAAACCCTGTTTTCTCTTTCTTTCTACAAACCCTTTGTTTACTCTCTCTATATAAACCCTGTTTTCTCTTTCTCTCTACAAATCCTTTGTTTACTCTCTCTATATAAACCCTGTTTTCTCTTTCTCTCTACAAACCCTTTGTTTACTCTCTATATATACACCCTGCTTTCTCTTTCTCTCTACACACTCTTTGTTTTCTCTATATAAACCCTGTTTTCTCTCTACAAACCCTTTGCTTTCTCTCTATATAAGCCTTGTTCTCTCTTTCTACAAACCCTTTGTTTTCTCTTTCTATATATAAAACTTGTTTTCTATTTCTCTCTACAAACCCTTTGCTTTCTCTCTATATAAACCTTGTTCTCTCTTTCTACAAATCCTTTGTTTACTCTCTCTATATAAACCCTGTTTTCTCTTTCTCTCTACAAATCCTTTGTTTACTCTCTCTATATAAACCCTGTTTTCTCTTTCTCTCTACAAATCCTTTGTTTACTCTCTCTATATAAACCCTGTTTTCTCTTTCTCCCTACAAACCCTTTGCTTTCTGTCTATATAAACCCTGTTTTCTCTTTCTTTCTACAAACCCTTTGTTTACTCTCTCTATATAAACCCTGTTTTCTCTTTCTCTCTACAGATCCTTTGTTTACTCTCTCTATATAAACCCTGTTTTCTCTTTCTCTCTACAAACCCTTTGTTTACTCTCTCTATATAAGCCCTATTTTCTCTTTCTCTCTACAAACCCTTTGTTTACTCTCTATATAAACCTTTTGTTTTTTCTTTCTTTCTACAAACCCTTTGTTTATTCTCTCTCTATATAAACCCTGTTTTCTCTTTCTCTCCACAAACCCTTTGCTTTCTCTCTATATAAACCTTGTTCTCTCTTTCTACAAATCCTTTGTTTACTCTCTCTATATAAACCCTGTTTTATCTTTCTCTCTACAAACCCTTTGCTTTCTCTCTATATAAACCCTGTTTTCTCTTTCTTTCTACAAACCCTTTGTTTACTCTCTCTATATAAACCCTGTTTTCTCTTTCTCTCTACAAATCCTTTGTTTACTCTCTCTATATAAACCCTGCTTTCTCTTTCTCTCTACACACCCTTTGTTTTCTCTATATAAACCCTGTTTTCTCTCTACAAACCCTTTGTTTTCTCTCTCTATATATAAAACTTGTTTTCTCTTTCTCTCTACAAACCCTTTGCTTTTTCTCTATATAAACCTTGTTCTCTCTTTCTACAAACCCTTTGTTTTCTCTCTATATATATAAAACTTGTTTTCTCTTACTCTCTACAAGCCCTTTGCTTTCTCTCTATATTAACCTTGTTCTCTCTTTCTACAAATCCTTTGTTTACTCTCTCTATATAAACCCTGTTTTCTCTTTCTCTCTACAAATCCTTTGTTTACTCTCTGTATATAAACCCTGTTTTCTCTTTCTCTCTACAAACCCTTTGTTTACTCTCTCTATATAAACCCTGTTTTCTCTTTCTTTCTACAAACCCTTTGTTTACTCTCTCTCTATATAAACCCTGTTTTCTCTTTCTCTCTACAAACCCTTTGTTTACTCTCTAATATAAACCCTGTTTTCTCTTTCTTTCTACAAACCCTTTGTTTACTCTCTCTATATGAACCCTGTTTTCTCTTTCTCTCTACAAACCCTTTGCTTTCTCTCTATATAAACCTTGTTCTCTCTTTCTACAAACCCTTTGTTTACTCTCTCTATATAAAGCCTGTTTTATCTTTCTCTCTACAAATCCTTTGTTTACTCTCTATATATAAACCCTGCTTTCTCTTTCTCTCTACAAATCCTTTGTTTACTCTCTATATAAACCCTGTTTTCTCTTTCTTTCTACAAACCCTTTGTTTACTCTCTCTATATAAACCCTGTTTTCTCTTTCTCTCTACAAACTCTTTGCTTTCTCTCTATATAAACCTTGTTCTCTCTTTCTACAAATCCTTTGTTTACTCTCTCTATATAAACCCTGTTTTCTCTTTCTCTCTGCAAACCCTTTGCTTTCTCTCTATATAAACCCTATTTTCTCTTTCTTTCTACAAACCCTTTGTTTACTCTCTCTATATAAACCCTGTTTTCTCTTTCTCTCTACAAATCCTTTGTTTGCTCTCTCTATATAAACCCTGTTTTC
This sequence comes from Unio delphinus, assembly GCA_029339505.1. NCBI lineage: Eukaryota > Metazoa > Mollusca > Bivalvia > Unionida > Unionidae > Unio > Unio delphinus. Next base: position 4,302,888 of record JAQISU010000001.1, on the reverse strand, counting down.
TCTTTCCTTCTACAAACCCTTTGATTACTCTCTATATAAACCCTGTTTTCTCTTTCTCTCTACAAACCCTTTGCTTTCTCTCTATATAGACCCTGTTTTCTCTTTCTCTCTACAAATCCTTTGCTTACTCTCTCTATATAAACCCTGTTCTCTCTTTCGCTCTACAAACCCTTTGCTTTCTCTATATATAAACCCTGTTTTCGCTATATGTATATGCCTTGTTTTCTCTTTCTCTCTACAAACCCTTTGTTTTCTCTCTATATATATAAACCCTGTTTTCTCTTTCTCTCTACAAACCCTTTGTTTTGGAAAAGCCATAATGAACAATAAATAGTAGCAGTTGAATATCAAGAGTGAACCTCATCTCCAGGAACATAGAAAAAAAAAACTACTTTTGAAAAGGAATCATAACTGTTATGTTTATTTCAATTTCACGGCACATTTATCATTGTATTTATTGCATCAATCCAAGGAAGTGAAAGCTAAGTGCCTTTCCCAAGATCCCACAAAGGCAGCCAACCAGGAAAGACCTGGGCAGAGATTTTTGACCCATGACCCTGCATATGCAAATCTGATGCCTTAACAACTAACTACTGTTTCCCTAAAAAAAACACACACAAGCAAACAACACAATGAGCACTATATTGATAATGGAATAACGATTTTGATCTCTCTCTCTCTCTCTCTCTCTCTCTCTCTCTCTCTCTCTCTCTCTCTCTTTTGCTTTACACTAGCCAAAGTTGACAATTTCAGAGTACTGAACACTGGTGACCTTCCCAAAGTCGACATTTACAGAATGCTGAACACTGCTGACTTTCTCACGCTGGACAGATAAAGAAAACAGACAACTGCTGACCTTCCCACAGTGGACCAATTAAGAATAATTAATACTATTTAAATTTATCCCAGTGGAAAATGAAAGAGCACTGAATACTACTTACCTTTCCACAATGGACAATAAGAAGAATTGAATACTATTTACCTTCCCACCATGGACAATAAGAAGAACTGAATACTACTTACCTTCCCACAATGGACAATAAGAAGAACTGAATACTACTTACCTTCCCACAATGGACAATAAGAAGAACTGAATACTACTGACCTTCCCACAATGGAAAATAAGAATAACTGAATACTACTTACCTTCCCACAATGGACAATAAGAATAACTGAATACTACTTACCTTCCCACAATGGACAATAAGAAGAACTGAATACTACTTACCTTCCCACAATGGACAATAAGAAGAACTGAATACTACTGACCTTCCCACAATGGACAATAAGAAGAACTGAATACTACTGACCTTCCCACAATGGACAATAAGAAGAACTGAATACTACTTACCTTCCCACAAAGGACAATAAGAAGAACTGAATACTACTTACCTTCCCACTAGCTGCATGATACTCTTCTTCATTATAGTCGAGTAGCTTGGCCAGTCCAAAATCGGTAATCTTCACCTGACTGGCACTTTGTACTGAATGAATAAATGGATGAATTAATGAATAAAAGAAGGAAAATTAAACAAACAGACAAATAAATAAATGCTAGGTATAACAGGCTGTAGAGTGAATAGACTGTATATGGAGATAGACTGTAGAGAGAATAGATTGTATATGGAGATAGACTGTAGAGAGAATAGATTGTATATGGAGACACACTGTAGAATGAATAGATTGTATATGGAGATAGACTGTAGAGTGAATAGACTGTATATGGAGATAGACTGTAGAGAGAATAGATTGTATATGGAGATAGACTGTAGAGAGAATAGATTGTATATGGAGATAGACTGTAGAGTGAATAGACTGTATATGGAGATAGACTGTAGAGTGAATAGACTGTATATGGAGATAGACTGTAGAGAGAATAGATTGTATATGGAGATAGACTGTAGAGTGAATAGACTGTATATGGAGATAGACTGTAGAGTGAATAGACTGTATATGGAGATAGACTGTAGAGAGAATAGATTGTATATGGAGATAGACTGTAGAGAGAATAGATTGTATATGGAGTCACAATGTAGAGTGAATAGACTGTATATGGAGATAGACTGTGCAGAGAATAGACTCTATATGGAGATAGATTATATTATCTCTAGATTGATTCACTGTACAGACGGTAGAGTGATAGACTATACAGATAAACTGCTGAGAGATGGACTGGTTACAGAGACAGACTTAAAAGACAGTACATAAAACATAAACGTTAATCAAACAGAGATATAATGCAAATATAAATAGACTGCTTATAAGATTCTATATAGAGACAGACTATATAAAGATATGCTGTATAGAGACAGACTGTATAAAGATATGCTGTATAGAGACAGACTGTATAAAGATATGCTGTATAGAGACAGACTGTATAAAGATATGCTGTATAGAGACAGACTGTATCAAGATATGCTGTATAAAGACAGACTGTATAAAGATATGCTGTATAGAGACAGAGTGTATAAAGATATGCTATATAGAGACAGACTGTATAAAGATATGCTGTATAGAGACAGACTGTATAAAGATATGCTGTATAGAGACAGACTGTATAAAGATATGCTGTATAGAGACAGACTGTATAAAGATATGCTGTATAGAGACAGACTGTATCAAGATATGCTGTATAGAGACAGTGTATAAAGATATGCTGTATAGAGACAGAGTGTTTACAAGACTATAATATATAACATAGATTGACTGTATCCTGATAGACTCTGTAGAGACAGTGTGTACAATAGTATAATATATGTAACACAGATATACATCGGCAACACTACATATCTCCTACATAGATATAGCAGGACTGAATGCCCAGACATTGACAACACTATATGTCTCCTACATAGATATAGCAGGACAGAATGCCCAGACATTGACAAATATGTCTACTACATAGATATAGCAGGACAGAATGCCCAGACATTGGCAACACTACACGTCTACTGCATAGATATGTCGAGACAATGCACTGACATCGGCAACACATGTCTACTCCATTGATATAGCAGGACAGAATGTACAGACATTGACAAAACTACATGCCTACTACATAGATATAGCAGGACAGAATGCCCAGACATTGGTAACAGTACGTGTCTACTCCATAGATGTAGCAGGACAGAATGACTAGACATTGATAACACTACATGTCCACTACATAGATATATCAGGACAGAATGTCCAGACATTGGCAACACTACATGTCTACTACACAGATATGTCAAGACAGAATGCCCAGACATTGGTAACACTACATGTCTACTCCATTGATATAGCAGCAAAGAATGCCCAGACATTGGCAACACTACATGTCCATTACATATATACAGCAGGACAGAATGTCCAGACTTTGGTAACACTACATGTCTACTACACAGATATGTCAAGACAGAATGCACAAACATCGGCAACTCTAGATCTCTACTCCATAAATATAGCAGGGACATCCTTATTAAAACTTAAGGAAAAAATATTATGGCATAACTTGTGTAAATTCCTTCTTACCAAGGACATTTCTAGCTGCTAAATCTCTGTGTACTATGCCACGCTCTTCCAGATATGTCATTCCCTAAAAAATAAATTATGTTAAATAGATATATATATATTTATATATATATATATATATATATATATATATATATATATATATATATATATATATATATATATATATATATATATCATGCTTTAGAATATATAGATAGCAGTAAGTTAGGAAAGATCAATAACTGGTCCATCAAGACCCTAAGCAATGTTCAAGTGGTCAACAACAAAAATAGTTTGAAAACCACTGTACTAGAGTGACATTTATTGAATTCATAATAACTTCAAAACAAGGGAATTAACTACATGTATTACTCAGTCCCAGTGTAGAAATCATTTGAATGTGACCTGAAAACTGTAAACTCAAGTAAAATTTAAACAGCCTGCAGCACCCTGTGCTTTTTATTTCCACTTAACATTTTAACAACTCTTAAGAAACAAGATGTCTTAACATAGAATTATTGTTAAATGAGGATAAACTCCACCAATCTTTCTTTCATCCCTGTAAAAGCTACCACTTATACTGTTCTAAATTTTATTTTTTAAAAACAAATTGGCTGGCCACAGATATCTGATATTTTTTAGCTGTGCTTTAAAGTTTCTGTCATAAACCAGACTAAAGTATATGTAGATTATTTCCTAGTCTAGTTCTCTGCTTCTTATGCTAACTGCATTATTCTTCACTAGTCATATAAATAGGAAGCATAAAAGGCAGGGAACCAGACTAATGTACATTTCACAAATTGCCGTTGTAGTGCATGAGTTGACGTACTGGTGGCATATATTGTTTGCCTTTAGAGTTAATCCATATTGACAGGGGTCAACAAGGTCAATGTATATTAAACCAGCAAGTGAGAATTGTTTGCAGGATTCAATTGGTAGTCTTCAAGACTTGTGACGTTTGTTTGACCACACCAACACCCAATATTAAGTGATTACATCCCAATCATAAAGCTGTCATTTATTCAAGTTGTATTCCCAGGTTACCAACTTTGCTTTGAGTTAATCCTTGTACGTCATCTTTGAATGAAGCCATTTTCGTTTGTCTTTGAGTAAAGGGTTCTGTTTCTGGATGAGATTATTGTTTCTTTTTATTTAAATAATTATTAGATATGCAATGCATATTTTTCATATTTTCCCAAAACCATGTCAAAACTGTCTTTACGTTTGATATTACAAATGAGCACTAATAATTTTAACATCTAGAACGTTATTAAACAATGGACAAAAAAAGACAAATTTTAAGGCTGCAGAAAATATTTATTTTAACTGAAAAAAGTGAAAAGAGCAGAACACTTGCAAAAATTTAAGTTGATTTATAAGAAAAGGAGTAGTTCAGAAATGATTTCATATGCTAAAATATGTGACCTTCAAATGTTAATGTTATTTCATGTTTAATGACAGAAGTATATCTTTATTGCTATATAATTTTGTTCTTAGATGAATGCATACAAGATTTTAGCAGGAACTATTAACAAGAACAGAATATATATACAGTGATTGTGGTTATTTTTCTTGAACTTTTTTTAAAACTAGACCTTGGAAATTGGTCTTTTTGTACAAAACTGCTATGAGTAACCACCTGTCTTGAGAGACCGAGTTTTGTTGGCAGAAAGGACTGTCTCTCATAACAGGTTTTACTATATTCAGAAATATTAAGAAAACTGATAACAAGACATTAGCAACAATAAGACATCTATCAAATACAGAAACTTGAGTGTGATGGGAAGTAGGCAACAGAAACACATTTTGAGTTCTGATTTTGTTCTCGATGTTTGGTTAGCAATATGAGTCACATAGGAAAGACTGCGTTCCTTAAAATGTGTGTGAGAGTGTGATTTGGTTTCTTAATGTAGCTTTAAAAGATTTTCAGTCAAATCACTATGATGTCTGCGATGTCACAGTGGCAGTTTATAGTGATGTATAGCTCTGGGCATAATTATGTGGACATGTAACATGATGTTCCACCCAGTCACATTATCCTGACATCAAGCCAACCAGTCCTAACACCAACCTCTTAAGGCTGAGCAAAGCAGCTGTTAGTACCACGTTTAAAAGTCTTTGCTATGACGCGGCCTGGGTTTGAACCTGCAATCTCACATCTGAGGCAGATGCTCTTACCACTAAGCCAATGGAGTGATCCTTAAAATGAAAATACACACACAAACACACACACAAAACAACGTTCTTACCCTGGCAATCTGTGTACACCAATTAAGGAGACTTTTAGGGCCAGTGTTATCCTTATGTTTTCTGATGTAATCAAGAAGACAGCCAAGCGGCATACACATGGCCAAGTTTCGGATACAACAAGGGTGATCAACTGATGTCATTACTCAAGCCTCTTCCAAAAGTTCTTTGTTATGATTTGGTGAGCTTCCTTCTTGCAGTACTTTAATTGCAACAGGAATTTTGACATTCTCTCCCTCAGGAATCCCAAATCCCTGAAACAAAATGAAAAGAAATATTATAAATTTAATTTTAATGACATAACATGTATGGTAAAACAAGCCAAATCCATTTAACCATTTTTTGAATTTTCTTTGCCAACATAAATCAGTCCACAGAAATTGTGACTTTCTTGTGACTAAACAAGTCTCAATTTTCTGAATCTCTCTTAATCAGTAAATGGAGTATTTTGAATATTCTAAAAGCAGTCCATTGGTATGATGAACCTGTCTAAACCAGTCAGTGGGTGTTCTGAACCTGTCTCAGCCAGTCCCAAAGTAATATGCATCTTCATATAGTATTCTGAACCTGTCTAAACCAGTCCTTGGGCATTTCAAACCTGTTTCAAAAAGTGACTTGGTATTCTGAATCTGTCTAAACCAGTATTTGGGTATTCTGAATCTGTCAAAACAAACCAATCTTTGGCTATTCTGAATCTGTCAAAACAAACCAATCTTTGGGTATTCTGTATCTGTCAAAACAAACCAGTCTTTGGGTATTCTAAATCTGCCTAAGCCAGTCTCTGTGTATTCTTAATCTGTCTAAACCAGTCTTTGGGCATTCTTAATCTGTCTAAACCAGTCTTGGGGTATCCTGAATCTGCTTCAGAAAGATGTTCTATAGTGGACAACAAAATACTTTCATTATAATATCCTGCAATTAGTTTCATACCAACAAGATATCATCAAGTCTTGATGCAAGGCCTGTTATTGGGTGCAACCTAGGGATCAGTTTCTTTTGACACCACAAGCTCAAATAAATGCTGTGGAATGCCCATCTCTCAATGCTAAAAATCATTTCCTCTAGCTCTAGAATGCCAATCTAATACAGAAATTTATTTGTATCGTTTAATATAACAACATTATAGGCAATCAATCCAATCCCAAAACATGCAAAAGATTTACAATAAATAATAAATTAAGTTAAAAGCTGAATTACCATGATGACACCTCTAATCTGCCAACTACTATACAGCAAACAAATTTACAGGAAACCCATAGTCTGCCAACTACTATACAGCAAACAAATTTACAGGAAACCCATAGTCTGCCAACTACTATACAACAAACAAATTTACAGGAAACCCATAGTCTGCCAACTACTATACAGCAAACAAATTTACAGGAAACCCATAGTCTGCCAACTACTATACAACAAACAAATTTACAGGAAACCCATAGTCTGCCAACTACTATACAGCAAATAAGTTTACTGGTAACCCATAGTCTGCCAACTACTGTACAGCAAATAAGTTTACAGGTAAATCATTCAAAGTTTGTTATCTTATGCAGTGACATTTAGCTAGACAAATTTAAAGAAAAGAATTCACTGGCATGGAAAATACTAGATCTAACAATGACAAAAAACTTAATTTAATTCACTGGAAGAAAAATATTAAATACAAATTATAAGTATAATTTAACTAGAAGAAAGACATTTAATAATAATAATAATAATAATAATAATAATAATAATAATAATAATAATAATAATAATATTATTATTATTAATAATAATAATGACATAAAAAATAATAATAATAATAATAATAATAACAATAATAATAATAATAATACAAAATAATTCTTACTTTGTACACAGTCCCAATTGCTCCAGAACCAATAATTCCACCCCTACGCAAATCAGACTCCTTGATCAGCTTTAAGATGGACAGATCTGGTTTTGCATCTGTTGGTGTAAGTGGCTGTAAATAAGACAAAAATTCTTAGGGTTATGTGCAAAGCTTTGGCCATGCCTATTAAAGTCATTATGCTTATCAAGTTTTCTATTTACTAAGTTGAAACAGGAGTCCAAGGCAGCTTGTCAGGTTACAAATTGCCAGTTTCTCCAATTCAAAGTAACTTTTAATCGATGCTCGCCAGACTCTAATACCTAAGGTGCCATTCACGCCTTGTTTTGATTGTGCTGTATGCCCACACCCTGTTGGGTTTGCTATAAGATTAAAGGAGCAGGCCCGCACCTAGGAAATTCTGGGCCCCAGGCAGCTGACAGAGTTCGTGCCCCTTTCGTGTTTCAAATATGTGCGTATATTTTAAAACGCCACTCGGGTCCCTGACAAGTGCCATGGTTGTCCCCCCCCCCCCCCACTAGGTGCGGGCCTGAAATGAGTATAGGCTATATATGGCGGCCAGTATTATTGGTGGAGGAAAAACCCGGGGAAAACCCGACCCACGAGAAGCTACTGACAAGCTTTCACACATAACTACTTTAGCCGTCTCTTAAAATCGAACCCACGCAGACAGTGAATTTTGAATTAGCCCAAGGAGATGCACCTTTCTAAAATGTGAAATTGAATCAAATCGTTTGACAAACATTGATGCACTTCAGACACTGCTCAGTCTCCAAACATGGCAATATAAGACTTTATCTTCATGGCTGAAAGAATTAGCCATTATGTTAATAACATATGGCCATACACCACAATTAATTTTACTATATGTTCTCTACATATATTTCTCAGCACTGACCTTTCCACAGTGTGACAATCAATACAAATCATATGAAAATCTAAAATACCCCCAAAGATGACTTCACAGTGAAATTCTTGTCAAGGGTTGACCGGCATTATTTTGAGCTGCTGCACTGTAAACATAACAGCATGTACACAGACCACATATTTCACTTCCGGATCATTACCAAGGCCTTATTACTCCATGTGCACTGTCGCCAAATTACACACTGACAACCACTCTCTCTGCTCATATTCTCAAGAATAAACAATTACCTTTAAATCCCTACCAAATATGCATCAATAGAACTCTTCTATCACCACCAAAATGAGAGAGGAAAAAATGTTCTAAAAATAGACTGGAAGTACATTCGTGGGTACTGAACTGGAAGTATTAATTGTGATGTGATTCCATATGTCACCAGAACATGACCCCATAAGATGAGATGGCAGTGATCCGTAACGGAGAGCGCTTTAGACCACTCGGACACTATGTTAACTCCGTGAGTGATTAGGTAAAATTTACACCAATATTTAATCATTAAAATTCCAATTTATTTCCTTTTTGTCAATATATATATATATATAATAATCATCAACAAAAATAAAGTTTTAGGTAGATCAAGGTATTTGTTTAAATAGCTCCTTTACTGCAAATGAATACAGAGTTTGAACTTTACAAGCCATCTGTGGTAAATTGTTTATATAGTAATATAAGGAAGAGTGTTAGAATGGTTACGCCAGTCATATAAATATCTTTTTATCATTATTTTAATATATTTAAAAAATTGTAAACCAGGCTATTCCTTTTTGTACTAATAGTATATGCATCATGCATGGTATACGGCATGTGTAGTTAAAGCATATGTTGTTCTTGCTTTCTACACATCTGATCTTTCAAATGCAAAATTGTGTTCACTTTTAGTGACATCCCTTGCTCGTTATGACCTTGAATAACAGATGGTGAATCGTTTAAGAAAAATGCAATAATTTCTCAAGATTTGCTTGCAAAGACTGCCATTTGTTTTATTTACGTGTTGGAACACAGGAATGACTAAAATTACATTGTCTTAACTTCCATCAAACAATTTTAATCAAGGGGTTGCAGATTTTGGTAAAAACTATTATGATGTAAGACATTGGTATAGATAAAGCTTCACATAAAATTACCTGGTAACTGGGAACCAAAGGTAATGTGCAGAATTTACCAGTGTATTAAATATTCTTGATCAGGATCACGTAACAATCAGTCCATTCATTTCAATTGGAATTATTACATAATAAGTGCCTGGAGTGTTCAGTTTTTATGACTATAATGATATTTGGTTTTAGTTATAGTCTGAAACAGTTTTTAAAGTTTTTATAAATTAACATTTAACTATTATAACATGTTTACTATTATAACCGCTTTTGACAAAATATTAATGACGTGTTTATCATCATCTATATATTATTCATCTAAAAAGTGTAAAATTAAATTTCTGGCTAAATTTATTTGCATAAACAGGTATCTGCAAATTAAATATATGATAGCCTGATATATTAACAATGATAAAGAATGAATTAAAATTACCAAAATAGTAACGTGTGTGTGTGTGTGTGTGTGTGTGTGTGTGTGTGTGTGTGTGATTAGGATTTTTAACGTAACTTTAACAATTTTACAGTCATATCTTTATGATGTCTGTAGTGTGGCAGTTTATAGTGATGTCTAACACTGTGTCATCATGCCATGATGTCCCAACCAGTCACATCATCATGATACTAGGCCGACCAGTCCTAACACTTAAACCTCTTAATGCTAAGCGCCTAGTGCCATTTTTGTAAGATTTTGGTATGACTCTGCTGGGGTTCAAAACCCACGACCTTCTGCTTCCGAGACAGATGCTCTAACCACTAGGCCACTAGATGGGTCCAAAAAACTAATCAATTAAATTTTACTCTTAATTCCTAATGAGCTGAACAAAACTTCATTATACAAAAGTATCCATCAGCAAGAACATAGAAATTATAATTTCAGTTTAAGGAATAATTTAAGAAAAAGAAAATAATCATTGCAAAACGCAGGGTACAATAAATATATGCTGTACCCTGTGGGACTAGAAACCACTTTACTAACCCCTGGGACGATAAGCGTTAAAGGACAGATAGCGGACGTGACTGAAGCCCCTCCATTTGTAAGAGAAATTGGACCAAAGTCGGTTGAAGTACAAAATCCCCCTCCCCCTTTTTCTTACTGTATGGGGTTCAAGCTCAGATCTTGGTACCAGAACTGTGAGGCCGACGGAAAATGCCCCAAGTGCGGTGAACTCGAACACGGGCCATAAGACTGTGGAAACCAAAACCAGAACCAACAACCCACGCAAAAAGGAAACAACAACAGAGCAGATAACAAAAAGTCATTGAAGAGGTGTGGGAGGTACAAACATCGGACAAAACCTTGGAAACTGTAGAGAAAGGAATTGAAATCCTCACCCCGAATAAAACAAACTCCAAAACACCACGGAAAGACAAAAGCCAAATTCCAACAAGCAACCCTTTTAAAGTGCTAACCATTGGAGAAGGCACAGAAATTCTAAACTTATCAGGAGAGGAAACCAAAGGATCGGAAGTGGCTAAAAAGAAAAGCCCAGAAAAAGAAGATGAGACACAAACAATGAAACTGCCTCTGAGGAACCAAACAACCTAAATGACCATAGGTATACACTTTTTACCTCGCATGTCACTAGTTACTTTTACATGCCAGGTAGCACAAACAAAACATTAGGGGAAGACCCAGGATCCCCAGAAAAAGGGTTAGATGAGGAAATCATAAATATAAGAACAATAGCCATTTAAAAACTAAATATAACCAATAATACTGTTCATAAAGCGACAACCTGGTGCACTAACAAAATGCAAGAACAAAACTTCCGTTTATTGTCTCTTAATATAAAATGGGATAAATAAAGACAAAGCACAACAACTGAAACAAATAGGGGACTACGATTTACTTATCTTACAGGAAACACACAACGGATTCCCTGACGAACTACAAGAACAAATTGAACGCGACATGGATAGTGCAATTTTAACTAACAACTTTGTGGGAAATGAAACCAAATGAGGGATTAAAAGGGTACTACAGTGACTCAGAAATTAAGTCATTGAACTCGAGACCAGGATTTTGTAAATTGGATTCCTACCATCAGATCCGCTTGGACCCTTTAAGGACTCTTTATTTCTACTGATTTAATTTTTTTGTTTGGAGTGTGATTAATATGTCAATTAAATTCAGAATACATGTGTATTAGACATTCTGTGCTAATAATATATATATATATATATATATATATATATATATATATATATATATATATATATATATATATATGTATATATATATACAACAATCACTCAGCTATGCGAAAAAAATCATGCATCTCGAAGTGTTTAGTTAATAATACATTTTAGTGCACACAAAATAACAACATGGCTGTTCAACAGTTTTGCAGCACTAACACAACTACATCTAACTAACAAGAAAGATATTTGTTTTGAAAAAATTAAACAAAATACTGTCCAACTGTTACATTAGTAATTTTGATTGACCACGATTCATTACCAACATACAATGTTGGTCTTAGATCATCCACCACATTTTATGAATATTTTCTTTCCTACAGGAACTAGGCAATGTAAATGTTACAAGGGCTTGTGGTAATTATGGTTTTATTGACATCATGTGCACAACCCTAGCATTGATAATAACATCCACATCTCTTCGCTTAGGTAGACACGACTGATAGTTCTGGATACTGTGTTCATAAAATTGGTCTATTTAAGAAATATTCTTTCATGCATTGGTAACATTTTGTGCCTTATATGGAGTATTAAACGTTTTGTCAAGTTTGAATTAGAGGTATTACCCCAAACTTCATTAAAATAGTCCAGATATGCGTAAATACAACTTTATACGATATGACCCTACACTGAATTGTATGTTTTCATCTTTCCAAATGGCCAAAGATATGAATTCACCTTTTCTGAAACATATTTTATATGACTAGACCAAGTTAGACTAATCTACGAATACAAAACCAAATTCGTCATGGAAGGTCATATTAATGCTCCCATTGTCAAATATAACTTGGAGTTTGTCACTGTCTCGCCCTCCATACAAACATATTTAAGAAAGGCTAAACATATGCACAAATTATCCATTAATAAGTCCTCTTGCTAAAACTAAAACACTCCCAATTTATCATTAATTACATCTACCTTTACATTCCATACATTTTCCATATTCATAGCCACTAATTTGTAAAAGTAATCCCATTAGAAATTAGAGAAGGTACAAATATAAATGCATTTAATTAAAATAAAATTTAGTGGATGAAAAGTTGAACCTGTTTGGTTTAACAAATACATTAGAACTTAAAGTAAAAATTCTCCAACCTTCAACTTTGGTGTCTCACTATTATGTATGCTGTATAAATTCAGATGGCGCATGTTCTGGCAAACTTTGTTGCTTAGAGGCCAATGATTTAATTGAGGATGGGGTGAAGTGGGATCATTTTTCGTTCTTTTACTTCTAGGTAATAAATTTTTTTGAACCAATGTAATGGCTATAATATGCCATTTTTCATATAAATCTGAAGAATATTTTTTCACGCTATTTAAAATCTCTCCATAAACAAATTAAAAAATGTGATTGAAATGAGATATTTCTGTCTGCCCATGAAATGGATTTTTTTTTTCTTCTTTGGAAATAAAGAAAATATTAAGTAAATCTGGATATTCTCAGATCAATCTAAAATGAAATGTAATAATCTTTGAAAATTCTTTCACCAAATATAGTAAATAAGCGTCATTATCACAACGGTTTAAGCAGAAATCTACAAGGGACGGAAATATAGACACAGCTTGGATTCACGACATACTTTGATTTTGTATTATCCATTATCCAAGAAACCTTTGCAACATTCTGTCTGAATATCTATCCCCTCTATGCTTTGTCTGTCACATATATTCACATCTTTTCCCAATAGACTTTGTCAATGTTATTACCCCAGCATCATATGGACCAACGATAGGATGGGCCGGTAGAGCAAATTTAACTGTGAAGAAATGAAAATACTTTGATAAAGCGATATTAATATTAAATTTAATAAAACGAATATAATTGTATTTAAACGTATCATTAATAAAGGCAACAATACAACAAAATGACATCTTGACATTTCTTTTCTAAATTTGAATTATTTTTTTTTAATTGTGAGTAAATAAGGTATGTTATTTTTTTATGTCAAGTAATAATTAATGTCGATAAAAAAATAACTGTTGTGAATCAAATGAAACAAATCATGGGACTAAAAAAGAAATATGGATTACCTGGGTACTGTGTCCTGTATCTATTGATGTGAGTACTTTACAAGCATGTTACATAGAGATGTCCATCATTCAATAATATGGCCAATGGATCACGTAGTATTCCTTGAGTGATAACGGACACAAGTTGACATTCAGATGTAAGTTGGTGAATACAGGGATAAGGGTCAATATAGTTACACACAATCAGACTTCCATATTGGTCTACAGCGATGTCTGTGGGTCTCTTGATATCTTTATGTTTGCATCTACATCTATATTTACTGTGATTCTGGAAATCATAGGCATAGACACCAGTATCAGGGGAGTCAACATGACACGAAATGTAAATAATGTTATGTTTTGCCATAATCAAACCTGACAACATATGGTGAATGCTGCCAACAACATGTCCATCAATACTGGACACAATACATTGCTTGACAAAACGTGTACTACATGACACGGGCATAATTACGTAATAACATTATACACAATAAGTTATACACATTGCATTACCGGCACAATAATTATAAAGCAACAAGTTCAGAAGTTAACCTAAGCCTGATCGATAAGAAACCTACTGTGCTAAACATTTCTTTAAACTATAGCCCTCTATTACCAATATAAATCCCTTGATAAGTTGCAAACATGAATATAACTGTGCTTTATACTGCGTAAACCAAAGTACAATAATGATATCTTATATACAAGAAATTAATAAACTTACCTCTACAGCTAACAATGTGCATGTCCTTAAAGTAAAGCAGGTCATACGGTGAGGTATTTGTACACAGATATTGTCTGTGCACTGAAGGCATTCGGTTCTTCCCATAGAAAGCACTTTAAACGTGCTGCATAGGATGGACCGAACTCACTATTTTGAAATACGACACAATATACATTAATCAACCTCGGGTATCGTTGTGAACCAAAATTGAAGCTAGAGTACATGCATTTAATAAGTAAAAGTGTTTATACAATTCCGTGACAATTCGCTCCCCCCCCCCCCCCCATTAGAACGAGTGGCAACACTTTTAGAAACATTACTGAATTTGGACATAAACAATTGTTACAACATGCAATTTGCAATACTGAAAGAAAATGATCTGCTTATTAAACCCTACTTAAAACATCATCACTCACATTTTCTGATCCTCGAATCGCCTCCATTCGTAAACTATGCGGCTGCAAAGAAAACGCCCAACACCTCACTCTTGCATGAATCCTTAGCACAAGAGCTTCGTTCAGTTTTGGCACTTTTAAATTGGTGCAATTTCCAGCTTCTGTTTTAAAGCGTGTCCTGGCACACGCCCTACGAAATTTTATTCGGTTGCCCTTTCCTAGTCAAGTATGTTAATGAGCTGCCAATAGTCGCAAAATTGGGGATTACTTTCCTGCAAAACCCAACCAAACCTAGGAAAGATCTTACATGTTTTTTAGTTTCTGGTCAATGTGCATCTCTGATTGCTCCTATTTTATCTGGGTGAGGTTTTAACTGGCCTAGTCCACTTACATAGATGTCCCAAGCATTCTAGGCTAAAATACCCTATACTATATATGTTGGGCTTAGCTGTAACATTTGCAATTTGGAGTCTATCGAACAGATCCCGTATTACCTTAACATGTAAGTGTATAAACAAACATATCATCTAAGAAACTGTCGACGTTTTCCATACCGTTTAACAGTCTTGCATCACTTTAAATCATGTGGAGCAATAGCGTAGGAAGACGATCGTTTGCCAAAGTGATGTTAAATTAATTGCTTCTGTGGTAAATTGGCACAACGACCATCTTTACCCAAGACAGAGTATTTGTCAGAACCTTTCCGCTACTTCCAGATTATTCACGACACATCTAAGTACATAAAACACGTGGAAATCGTTCATGAGGAGTCGATTACTAAGAAGAACTAGGCTTTGTAGAAGCCGACTAATTTGAAAATGTCATCACTGCGGCTTACATGACAGCCCATGGTCGCTTAAAATTGTACGAAGTTTTAGAACTGCTAGGAGATAACGTCCTGTACTTTGACACGGACAGTTGCATCTACATCGATAGGTCGAACCACTGTTACCCTAACATCGAAGGAGACAGTTTAGGAGCCTGGACAGATGAGCATCCCGACGACATGATTCTTAGTTTTGCAAATGGCGGATAAACATTACGGCAACGAATACCGAAACCGGCAATGAGAAATGCACACCGAATGTAAAGAAAAAGGATTGAATCTCAATTATCGCACCAGTCGAGTAGTGAACCTTGACGGGCTAAAAGAAGCCCTGCAGTCTGGACAGGATGAAACATTTAAATTGTCCTCACGTTATCTTGGACTCTGTACTGGATGTCCATCTCCGCGTGAAACCATGCGGTTATCACCGTACGGATGTCATGGAACCCTAAGTAAACTCCTGTGGATTTTACCGTACCTGTTTCGAAATGAACTCGTGAAAGACGAATATTCGTTCCCTGTGCGTTTGCCTGAATAATGTGTCTTTGAAAGTGGATTCCAAACCTTCAAAAAAAGATGGCCAAAATATATGCCAGGACCAGCCCCTCAAGAATTAGACACAGTCGAATTGTTCTACTTGGGCGAAGAGGATAAAGTCAAGTGCTTCAGTTGTGATGTGTCATTTTACCAGTGGGAACATGAACATTCCGCTTACCTGGTACATGCTAGATGTTGTCTCCGAATCGTCACTACCTACCTTTAGTGGGACACTACTTATTGAAGTGACATACCATGTCGTTGACGAATTCAGCTTGGCTAGGAGTCAAGCCTTGGACAACACATAGACAAATATTTAAACTCCATGTAAAAATAATATTCAAGGAGTACCACACGAATTGCAAGATAAGATTTACAAGGAGGTTTGGCAGGGACTTGCCAGAGCAAAATCTCAATTGGTGTCTGTAGAACGTTTGTGTCGAAAAATTCACAAGACGAAAGTGACAAAAGTCAACCAATTCATCTGATTTCTCTGGATCAAGTGTGCCTTCCTCCAAGTATTCCACTTTAGACAGTTTACATCAGAAGATCTTATTACCATTTTTGACTGTTACCCTGAATGGCAGAAATTACACACTATATTCATCACTTTCGCTCTAGGAGAAGATTTTAAATGAAACTTAGAGACATTCAGAGGTAAACGTCAACGTGTTTATAAACACTGACTGAAACGATCATGGATACTTTACAAGAGAACATTCGTAGTTTGCATGTGGATTTGAGAGAACGCATTTACCGACAGCTGGTCAACATACAAGTGAATCGCAAAGAACAATTGCATCCGTTACGTCACCGATGTTTAATCCACTGGTACCTGAATGCTATAAGAGTTTTAATTGAGTATGAAGTGTTCTAGTAGTCAGACCTTGACCAACTAAACGTGAGCGAGAACAAATTTGGTTTGTTGAGACTCATTCTTTTTACTACAATGTACAGATACTGCAAAGAATTCCAGAAGTATAGTTAGAAGATTACCACAAGCTTCTACACAAGTAAAACGTAGCTGATAGGAAACTTCTAAACGGACGGTGACGTGTTAGTGACTAAACCTATAAGAATCGCCACTGGATTACGATCATCTCTGTGCAGAAGGTACACTTATTGCCGTCAACAAAAAGAAATATAAAACAGTCTACCATGACACAGCCTTTATCACTTGTGATACAACACGTTCCGTAGAAGGAACTCAATGAGAATATTCAAACGGTGGAGGATTACCAATACTTATAACGAGAATTGTGTCCCATCAATTGGGTTCGACGCATATTGTGTATCTTAGTGACTTGCTTTCTGGGACTTCGTTTACCGTAGATTCCTTGTGGACACCTTACGAACAATACTTACGAAGACATTATGGTGGCTCTTTTAAATGTTCACGAGAGACTCATTCTGTTAAAAGCTTTACGCTTTCATGTGGATATTTCTCGACCTCTACGGAAAAAAAAAGATTCGTCAGCTTTTAGGTAAGGAAGATGCGTATGACAATGTGTGTGTGTAGCTTGTGACTTACACACTCATCGAACAGATGTACGTGACTGGAAAAGTTGGAGTTTTGAGGACATGACTAAATAAGTAGCCTATTATGCGCAAGCGTTGTGATCCTAGAATCCAACGTCCAATCAAAAAAGTCACTTTTAAACCTGTGTTAGTGACAGTACCATCAGTAGAATCTGTCAGCGAGGGCAATCATTCCTTTCGGGACAGAACTGTGATGGACATTCCCGAAAGACCATTTAGGAAGGACACCTGTGTGACTGTACCCAATCTAGAGACTGCAAGAACATAACACACTACCTCTAGGACACCTTGGTTACCAAAACCATATTGTAAAGAGACTTGTTTATATTCCACTTTGATCGTTGTAATGTGTAGTTTAATGCTGAACTGATGCATTTGGCTTTTATTTAGTTTTGTCTTTCGTGTTGTTCCATTTTAAACATGAGTTGAAATATACGTGCCCTGAGAAAGTATAGAAACTCTTGTCTTGTCTGTTTTTGTTTCACAATTGACATACCCTACACTACTATGGCTACCTCTGCTATTTCTGCTCCTTCTTCCTCCACTTTCAAAGTCATCGACGAACACTTAGATCGTCCTAGCTGGGAGGCATTGTATATTTGTCATCCTTTTAACATGTTACTTTGGCGGACCTAGCAGTTCAAACAAAACCGAATTTGTCAAACGTTTGATAAAACATAAACATGATTTGATCGATCGTTCACCTCAACGCATAGTGTGGTGTTAGAAAGAGTGGCAATCTGCGTACAGCATCTTGCGAGAAAGTCCAGGTGACCCATCGTGTTTGTGGAAGGAATCCCTAGCGAATAAGACGGAATCATATGTGACCCAGCCAAACTTATTGGTCATTTTCGACGACATGTTAGGAGAAGTCGAAAAGGAAATTAAACTGTGGTTTACGCGCAAAGAGCATCATCGTAATGCCAGTGTCATTTACATTACACAAAATGTTTTTCAACAATGTAAAGCCTGTCGTGTCATTAGTCTCAATACTCATTACGTGGTCTTGTTTAAAAGCCCTAGAGATAAATCGCTAGTGCAAGTCTTAGCCAAACAGTTAGGAACACCTTAGCTGACTCATGCGTATGATGATGCCAGTCAAACCTCACAGGCCTATTTACTCGTGGATTTAAAACCAACAACCCCCGATTATTTGGGATTCCTTATCCATTTGTTTCACGACTGGTGCCAAGACGGATGACCTGTCGTGTACACGATCCCGTAGCCGACATGACAAGAACAACTAAAAATCTATAAAACATTCGGACACTTTGATCCTGCCTCATATATCGTCAACATGACGTCCCTTCAGTCTCATCTTCTCGTCATTGTTATTGGTGCCTTGTATGGTAACAGTCCTGAAAATATCCACAAATTCGTGCTTATTTCCTAGAAGCCAATCTCAAAATGTCTTACGATGGTTTACGATTACAGCACGTGAATTACTGCAATGGATCATTCACATTCCACATCAAACAAAACGCTTTTGTGAGAGAAACAAAGTAGCATGGACGCAACTGGCCGATCCTCGTATCGACACTCAAACCAAAAAGCAAATAATTTTGAAACATTGTGGTAGCGGTTCTCTAGGAGGTGTCATCATTCGTACCCTCTTAAAATGAGATCCCGATGTTCTCAAAGTCCTCCCCCAAGAAAAAAGCGAGATGTCCCAATTACAACACGACTTGCAATCGCTGATGGATCGCAACGATTTGTCCGACACAGAAAAGTCGCAATAGTACGGTCAACTCTTGCAACGACTTCAACTCTTTCACCAGAAAGCTGTTGACCAAACAGCTCTACCCACTCTGAAAAATTTTAAGGCTCTGATGAAAAGTCCGTTACCATCACTATCCACAGGGTCAAGACAGACGTAACTCCACAATTACCTGAGGAAGAAGAGACACTTGAAGTCTTTCAAACACCCACCGCAGCTTCCATTCCTAGTAAGATTGCAGCGTCCTCGTTGACCCCTTCCCCCACACCCCAACGAGAAGAACTCAAAACTTGGGTTAATAAGATGATGTCAACTCCTCCTTCGATAGAAGTGAAAAAGAAAGAAAGGGAACCAAAAATGAAAATCAAAAGAAGACCAAAGCTATCCGATTATCTTCACCACCACCACTGCCACCCTCGACGTTTTCTCCTGTGGCACATCGAATACGTAAAATCATTTCCAAAAAAACACCATTTCGCCCCACCCAAACTAGCATCATTGAAGAGTGGGTGATTTATTTACAAAACAATGGAGAATGTGTTAGCCAGCATAAACTACGATTGAGCTCACCCTGCAGGTTACGGAGGAGTTCAGAAATGGTACCGTGCTTCTAAAACGCGACTGAAAAGTATATGTTCACCTGAAGAGCAATGATGGTTACAAGAACGAGTCACGTACACTTTACACAAACCCATTTGACGAAATGCTTACAGAAGTTGCACTCAAGTGGAACGCTTCAATCGTCAATGGCAAGCCGATTTAGCCGATGTCTCTCATTTAGCCACCTACAATCGTAGCTACAAATATTTGGTTCGTGTCATCGACGTCTTTTAAAAATTTGCATGGGTTGTGCTATTGACTTTCAAATCAAGCCGAGAGTTAGTACAAACCCTGCAACCGGTGTTGAAACAAAGAGATCGTCTCCCGCTTTTGAACCAAGCTTTCCAAAAATAATTAAAGAAACGTAACATTCATTATTTTACCACCGAAATTCCTGATACCAATGCCAGCATCGCTGAACATTTTCAATGCACCTTGAAAGAACGCATGTGGAAATATTTTACGCATCAACACACTCTCAAGTACATCGAAAGTCTTACCCCACTTAGTTCAAGCGTACAGCTAATCCTACCATCGAAGCATCGGACGTGTCCCCACAAGATGTGACACCCGACAACGAAGTGACTGTTTTTGAGCTCCTGTTTGAAACGTCCCCGACGATGGCTGTCCACAAGAAAGGTGGAGTGTTGACAACTGGAGATGGAGCCTGCACTGGCAAAACCAAATGCACTTTCGATAAAGGTTACTTACCCATATGGACCACCAAACTGGTTCGTGTCACTGGACGAGTGCATGGTCGTCATCCTGCCGTCTATAAATTCGAAGACATAAACGGAGAAGTATTAAAAGGAACGTTTTATCTGCCAGAGTGAAAAAGCATTTAAAGCATTATCGTAAGAAGAATCCGTAAAGTGGGAAAACGCCGTGTCAAAGAATTTAAAGTACGTTGGAAAGGATATCCTCCCAGTTTTTATTCTTAGATTGACGCTTCACACTCACTGACTATAAAACGAAAGACCATCATGTCCTTCAACACAGCCTCAACTGACACAGTGACTACTCCTTCACCCAGTTCTTTTCTGCAAGATCAAAGAAAACAACTATTGTGGGTGTAGTATGGAAAACGTGTACATAAAACGTAAATCGTCTTTACTATGACATCTGTGTGGTGTATTGTGTGGTGCAGCCATTGACAATTTGAGCTTGTAACAAGGAGACAAACAATTTTGGACCATTTTACTCAGCAGTTGCATTGGTTATCGTCTTCCCAGTCTTTCCCTGAAATACTCTTACAACGGGAATAACAATAACAACAACAACGGGAGCCTTGCGTCCAACGTGAGTCATTCATCCATTTTTAACCCCTCCAATCACATTCCTATTTTAGAGACTCCTCTGCCCTCGAGTGACCCTTCGGACAGACGAACGTTGGAATTATGAACAACATCAACCAATTTTACTTAACGTGTCCCAGTGACACGTCCATGGAGGTGTTTCCTAACAACACATTTTGCTATTACACAGCTAAATTACCTCAAACCATTCATTTGGATCAAGATACCCATTGGGAAGTGGCTTGAGTGGAATTGATACACCTTACACAAATCAGAAACATCGTTGAACATCAAAACAGTTTTACAGTAGAAGTTTGTGACGACCAATTGCATCAAACTTGGACGAACGCATCACTGTCAGTGACCCTAAGAAAACACAGAACCACACAACTAAACGTTCCACCTATCTGTTCACCATTCCTAAAGGCTATTCTTTTAGTGGTCAACGTTTAGTGATTTTTTGCTTGCTTGCTACCTCAATGCTGTGTTTGGTAAAGCCATGGAAAAAGCCAAAAATGTTTTACTTTTGAGTACCATAAAGTGGCTCGTCGCCTATTTTCAGAAGATACAATTATTGCCATTGCCAATTTTCCTGAATTGTAATATTTTGGGTGGATACCACAGGCTGGTCAAGAAAAACGAAATACCAGCCATTACCAGTAACTTGGATTTTGGGAAATATTTTCTATTCCCTGTATAAATATACCAAGGACTCAATTTGATTTTTGTGTACTCCGATTTAGTGGAGTACAACGTGGTGAGACACACCTCTGTACAGTTACTGTGTGTCATTCCTTTCAAAGTGAATTATGCCGCGAGCGCTGACGAGGAGGGTGGAAATACCTGTCACGTTCAAAGGAATTTATACATCCTCATTACTGGCCCGTCAGAAAGTCGTATTTTGACAGTGTCAACAGTACTATAAAAAAGATATGGGAAAAAATGTTCCAATTACCAA
The DNA here is from genome assembly GCA_029339505.1 of Unio delphinus. Lineage (NCBI taxonomy): Eukaryota > Metazoa > Mollusca > Bivalvia > Unionida > Unionidae > Unio > Unio delphinus. Next base: position 4,280,475 of record JAQISU010000001.1, on the reverse strand, counting down.
AGGAAAAGTCACAGTGAAACGACTGATAAGTTATGTATCCTGTGTTGCAAGGAGTCTCTCGACAACGAGGGCATTGGTAAGGAGATATGTTAAAATCGGCCTTTGTTTCATTGCTCCCCGTTTTGATACCGATGGTGACACGATGAATGTACGCCTTGAAAGATGCCGCATTGTCACACGGCAAAGAATCTCTTTAAAATGTCATCATTGACAAACAAAACCCCAAATTAGCTTTCGTGTGAGCAGGCAAAAATGTCTTGCTTCAAACGGGGAAACAGCTTTTGCTGATGCTAAGTAGCTCCCGTCAACAATTTCATGCATTCCTTTTTCAACGTTATGGATCTGTACCTGAAAAACAAACTGGTGAGCAATAGCATAGATACTTACCTTACCGAACGTAAATAGAAAATATCTTACTCATCTGTGGTATGGAAACCTTACACAGCAGGCAATGATAAATTTAACGACACAGCCTTGAAAGCAGATGACGATCCCCACAATAAGGGTTTTAACGACCGGCAAAAGAATATCATGCAAGGACGTTGTTTAGAACTGTTCAATCGTTTGCATTTTAACCTGTGTTTTCAAGAGAAGTATTTGCTGAACGGTGTGGATATTCGCTTGAGACTGAATCGTAGCAATACTGCTTTCCATTGTATGGCTCATGCAAATGAATACAAAACCATTATCCACGAAGCCAGGGTATACGTGCGTCGTGTGGAAGTTTTACCTAAAGTGGGAAATGACATCAGTCACACTTTAAGCAGAACGACAGACAGGCTTCTGGTGCGACGCGTGGAAGTAAAAACGATCACCATTGCCACTGGACTCCGATCCAAGATCGAAGATCATTTGTTCCAAGGACAGTTACCTAAACGTGCATTCATTGATATCGTTAGCAATGCAGCTCTTCAACGGTGCCCACAATGAAAATCCTTTCAAGTTTAAGCACTACACATTATCAAATATCGAAGCCAGTCGCGATGGCAAAACTTTGTGTAACCGACCCTTCGAAACCAACTTTACCCAGAAGAATTATTTGAGGTCGCTCTTGTCGCTGTATGAAGTCACGGGACAGTTAGGAACCAACACCAGTCACGGTATTTCGTACGACGATTATGCAGGGGGTTACACTTTGTGGGCTTTTGATTTCACTCCAGGACAAGGCAGTGACGAGGGACATTTCCACCCATTAAAATCCGGTCAACTGCGGATATAACAGTTTGCATATGCTCTTGCCGAGACGGCGAATGTCATTCTGTAAGCCGAATTCAATAATACCATAGAAATAAACAATTGGAGAGAAGTCATTCTAAACTATTAGAAACTATGGAAGACCCTGATCCCTCTTTGAATAGTTGAGAATCGATGGAAATGAAATGGGACGTTACAGAGAAAGCAGCGTCCCAAGACAAACACGAAGAGGTAGCGATAAAGAAATCCAGCTGGCCACAACATGAACAACATTTTGTGTCCTATTTTGCCAAACACTTGGCGGATACAATGAGGAATTTGATAAAGAAAGATTGTTATTGATGTCAAACCGATCATCCCAGTCAAATGCAACACGATAAATGTCTGATGATAAGTCAACAAAAATAATTGGACGAGTATCTGAACGAAACTTGGAGTGTCATTTCAGAAGAAACCGTGTTACATCAGTGGTATAAAGACTTGCGTGATCATTCCTCTCCTCCAGGATTGCTTGAGAGATTGATCACATCGAAGCTCTCTCGTCTCAGAGTGATGAGACGAAGCGTAGAAACGGTTATTTGTCAGACCTTTTCAGGCAAAAAGTCTGTATTGAATTGATAACTTATTATAATATGTGGGCAAAAAAAACAAGACCACAAAATGTATACCTGGGAACTTTATTCCTTTTAAACCACAGTTCATGTGGTGTGCTAAAGATAAACTCCTGATCGCAAACCCCAAGACCATCAAGCTTATGTCATCAATACGAACGACAGTCATCCAGGAACCCACTAGGTAGCTGTCTACGTTCCTAAAGAGGGATGTGTGGAGTATTTTGATTCTGATGGATTGCCACTTATATAATACGACAGCATTGACTTTATGCGAAGAAATGCTCAGACGACACAATTCAATAATGTGAAATTACAAGGCACAGATTATATGATGTGTGGACAAAAGTGTGTCTATTTGCTGTATCATCGTAGTCTTAGATATTCTTTAGAACATTTATTGATTTATTTTGATCGTCATTCTTCTAGAAACAATGACAAAGTAGATCGATGGATTTGTGACCATTATGCTTATCTGTGGTCTTTAGCTAGGCACCGTAGTGTACATCAATAACCGAATGACTTTCATTCATAGCAATCTAGCTTCAGGTCTTCACAACGTTGACAACCATGTCAAAAAATAATGTATTGAAGAAATTGTGTTCATTATTCAAAGTTAATGATTAGTTGATTGTTATTTGAAATAAAAGAAGTTGGGTTTTGAAACTAAACGTCTCTGTCGTTGGTTTTCAACGATTCATCCATATCTTTACTATTTGATTTCTTTCTATCACTCACCCTTAACTTAAGATTTCTGACCCAACAAACAAATATAGGGATGTTTTCTATTGCGTCCGCTTTCATAGTATATAAAGAGAAACGTTCGTCAGTATGGCCAACTTTGATCAACACATGAAATGGTCATATCATATTACAGACCTAATTAAAAGGTGTAATTTAGACCTTAATCTAATTAGAAATATACAAGGTACACATTGGGGTGCCTGTCAAAAAACAATAATTACTCTATATAGATCACTTATTCGATCTAAAATTGATTACGGGTGCCAGATTTACTCCACGGCATCACCAACATTACTCAATACAATTACACAAATACAACGAAAAGCCCTCCTTATAGCAACTGGGGCATTGCCATCTACATCGACAGAAGAGTTGCAGGTTCTGACAGGTGAACCTCCGCTTCATTTGAGAAGGCAGGAGGTCATGCTGAGATATGTCGCTCGTTTGTCAACTCATAATGAAACACACCCCACATTACAAGCCATTAAAAAATGCAATAAACCACTAATAAAACGAGGTAAATATTCTAACTCATTTGGTAAACAGATACATAATATAAAAACCAAACTCCCTGTTGATATATTTAAAGTACAAAAAATTAAACCTCCAATTATAATTCCATGGAGAATGAACTATATACACGTAGATCTCTCCTTACAAAATCAAGATAATAAAATACAGGACCCACATTTTTTGAAAATGCTTGTAAATGAAAAGATATATAATAAATACAAAAATCATCTAAAAATTTATACGGATGGTTCCAAAAAAATCGATCCTGCACGAACAGCTGCAGCATGGATGATATCTAATCTTCAAATAAAAGAGAGCAAACGCTTACCAAATTATTGTCTCATATATAGTGTTAAATTCTGGGCTATACTACAAGCTCTGATATGGATACAACAACATAAACCTACAAAAACACTAATTGTCAGTGACTCGCTTAGTGTCCTAAAAACTATTCATAATAATAACTCCAATAGTAGGAAAAACTTCCTCCATCAACTACAATATCAAAAAACTAAACTCAAAACTCAAAATATTATAGTAGATTTTCTATGGGTACATTCACACATAGATATAAAGGGAAATGAATTAGCTGACCAATTAGCTAATGACAAACTAAATGAACTGCAATATGAACCATTACCGTATAGCCATACTGAAATGTATAGATTAATACATGATATGATAAATAACATATGGCAAAACAACTGGAGTTTATCGACTAAAGGGAGAGTACTACATAATATTATAAAAACTGTTAAAAGAACAACAATATTACTAGGCAACACAAGACATGAACAAATCAAAATGAATAGGATAATGATTGGAAAAACAAAGTTGGCTAACAGCTTTGGTAAATATATATGACCATTTCCCCATAACATAAACTGCTTTAAGTGCAAACAACCAGAAGATTTAGATCATATATTCAACAAATGCACAAACAATATTATACATAGAAACACACTTCAAAATAAACAAAAATTAGGGAAAACAACAAGTGCATATCCAAACATACTTAATCTAGCACAACCCAATATACAATTAACTGCAAAAAACATAATTTTCTTATTTATTCGGACTTAATTGACAAAATATAACATTATCTTAGCATATTATATACTAAATAAATTCTCTAAAATCAACAATAAAGTAAAACATAAGTTACATTATTGGATCGGACTGAGACTCTGAGGGGATGGTGAGGGGGGGGGGGGGGCTTTGGTATTTGGTCTACATGACCATACGCACTTTGCGAGCCAAGGTTGACCCATAATTGTCAACCCACAGAGCTTCACGCCTTTTTGATCCTCTTGATAACTTAATTACTAATAACATTATAAATATTAAAATAATTTTAACAATAATATCTAGTTAATTAATAACCATGTTTAAAACTAGCCTGTGACTCTGTCGGAGTCGTGACTCGGGTGGGTGTCGATATTGAGTTCTTATTGAACTTAAACGCAACTTGCGAGTCTACATACACTCATTATCACGGTTCTGGCAGAGATTATCGCTACTTAGCCTGTAGTGAAATTATAAACTAAATTAGCTTTAAACAAAATAATTTATCCCTGGTATTTTAAGAATAGGTACCGGCTAGGGGCGCATGTAGGAAAAGAGTAAGGGTGGGTATCAATATAGGGCAAAGAACTCTACGCAACTTGCGAGTTTATACCAACCCACACTCTGGACTTAAATGCGCATCCCGCCAACAACAAACAGGCACATCATGTAATAAATAAGTGTAGTCTGGGAAAAAAACCTCCGTATTAACATCACCCTCTTTTCCAAGCTTGTTCCTGTCAGAATAAGAAAGCTAATGGCACTTAATATTCAAAATTATTCAACTACGAACTGGACCTCACAGAAAGAGAGGATTGCATAGACAATATTCAAAGGACAATAAATGGAACTACTGATGCTATCACTGACATCGAGGGAAACGTGGCGGACCAGATTACAGAACAGCCCTTCTTAGGGCTACTTAATGTTCATTGTTGTAATTGTGCTGTACCTATCCCCAACCTTTTGTCTCTTCTCGGGAATAGGGGAAAGTGAATGCAGTTGCGAGGAAACAGGCCCTTTCCTATACTAGGAATCGCCTGGATTGGGGCCCGCATATGTGTTCAGCCTGGTACATCTCTGTGCTTAACCCAATCATTCCTGCACAAAAGCTGACTGACCCCTCCCAACTCCCTTTCTAAATCTGTCTGTCTGTATTGTCCTGTCGGTTTTCTCTGTTACATGTGAATTGACATTGAATTCTCGCAATATCGATTGGCATGAGAATTCCATTTGACTAACCAAACATCAAATCTCAAATATGACTATTTCGGATCACACCCAACCAAATTCATAACTTAAAACAACCTAACCTGAACAAAACAAATAGTCACTCTGACACCCTAGTATAGGTTTTTTGTTTTTTCTAGGGAGAATTTCCCTCTTCGAGAAGGGATTTTTTCCGGTAGGATGGTGGCGAGTTATACAGTACACTTTGTACTTAACTAGGGGCATAGTGATAAGTGTTAGGGAAATTCCGTAACTTATATATCTCGACACAACTGCACAGGTGGCTTACACATAATTGGTGTAGGGCATCCACTAGTATAACTGGACTAAATTTGAAATAAAATTAAAGGGACTGCAACCTCATGGACAACACACACACTCATTTTACATACTTATATGACCCTATTAGAAATATAAGGTAGTCTTAACCCAGGACTATCAGGCCCCGCAACACAATGTTGCAATAATAATGCAATATACTAAATAACATTAAAACAATTCACATCACAGCATAGTATAGCACTTCCACTATGACACAATGTCCTATGGGGTTGCATTATTAACCAAGGGTGTGGCGCCTCGTGTTTCTTCGTTGGGGTCTGGGTGTGCGTGTGCTGCTGCCTCTGCGTGTGGGACGACGATGAATTTACTTCCGGGACCTTTTCCGCCTTTGCCTCTTCCTGCTGACCTTCCAACGACGTTGATAAGGGGAGGTGTGGATGGGTCTTGCCTACCTGCCCCAGGGCTTACATCTATTCCGATAGTTACTTGTTAGTAATTCGGTATAACGCCCAAATTGATAAGTGCATTATTGTGCACATATAAAAAGGGAAAATAAATGTCCAGCGATATGCTGGATATAAAAGTAACACAATTGACCCTGAGTGGTCGGTTGTTACTTAAAAAATCCCAACTTGTGTGTCAGTATGGCCACATTCGCAGTGAACGAAGCATCAAGCAACATGTCTATAATGACCACGCTAGCGATGGAAGTTATCCCGCAGCAAGCCCTTAAAGCTATATTCAGCTTAGGGCTGCTAGAGGCAACAAGTTGGAGCCTCAGAGCAGCAGGGAAACGTACTTCTCTGCTGCTTATTTGGGACAAAGAAGAAAAGAAAAAGGATTACAGAGGGGAACCAAAGTACAGAGGTAATAGAGGTAGACAACGGCGGTGGCGGGAAACCGGACCGGGCCACAGTACACCCACCCCTACACCAGCAGTTTATGAAGTACCGAGCCCCAAGAATCCCATAGTGGAATCTACTGTACAGGAGGGCTCCAACAAGGCACTACAAGAACAGATAGCGGCGCTAACTCTACATCTTCAGGAGATTTTTTATGATAAGGAGACGGCGGAAGTGGCCACGTCACCGATAATTCAACCAGCTCCGGAGCCATCACCATCACCACCACCACCACCCCCTATAATAAAAGAAAAGGGAAAGGGGACAAAGGGGGTGATAATTTCATCAACACCCACCCCCACTCTTCCACCAGGGTTGGCAGAAAACCTGGATAAAAAGTTTGAAGAATCTACCACCACCCCGACGGAAAAATGGGAGACACCGGCAAAGGCAGCAAGGATGCCGGAAAAAAAAGAAGGAGGAATTGATGGGGAGGTTATGCAGCGAACTAGGACTGCAAAAACTCTTGACGAATAAGAGGAAAGCGAATGGGTTCTTGTCAGCAGTAACCTACATAGGCTTCCGGTCGCTGCAAACCTCACCACCAAAACTTCAGCAGTGGCAGTTTGCTCATACCATACTAACTCGACACTATTACGAGGCCTTCGAGAAGCGACCCCTTCAACATCTCATCGACGCTGCCAATTACATCGCCTCCCGCCACGGAATTTATTTTCCAAGAAGTATACGGGAGGAGGAAAGAACAGCCGCCCACTTGGTGAAGGTAGAGTGCAAGCGTGGTACTTACTCGTACGATGAGTACTAGCCCTTTTAAGGGCTTATACTTTCTGCAATTTCATTTTCCATATAGGGCTCTCCATTGGCTTGAGAACCTTTTTCGAACAAGCTCTTTTGAAAAACAAATACGATATATTTCGAAATGCCTCCTCAAAATTTACTAGCTATTCCAACCAAACAGTGACACAACTATATATGTCGCATATACATACTTAGCGTATAACAGATAGGGAATTAATAAATGTACACTCTGTACTAGTTTAGTTGAAGTTAAGTGTTAGGAAAATTTTACGACTCATAAGATATGACTCAATTGCACTGGTGGTTTACACGTTATTGGTACTATTTTTGTCCATTAGTACAACTGGACTGAATTTGAAATAAGTACGGACAACGGCGTTTCAGGGCGTAAAACGATATCCAACTACGACATCGGCTGGCCGACTACTCCGGGACCTTTTCCTCCTTTTCCTCGTCCAGCGCTCAGGAATATAGCGAAGTGAGAAAACTAATTTTCTCTCGCTATCAGTGCCATTGCACACCGCTTCTACAAAAGCAATCCGATTGGTTGATAGGGTGGGTGTGTGTTGGTTCTATTCCTACCCACCCAGGGGCTTACATTCATGTCAATAGTCACTCTTTAGTGATTTGACATGACCCCCAAACTAATAAGTGCATTCCTTTGCACAAATGCCCGTGGGGATGTGGCTCTATTCCTTCCTCACGGGAAAAACAAATCATCATTATTATAATGATGAAAATCAGTGAACAAATGACCCTTTGCGGCCGGTTTCACTTTAATTCAAATTCATCATCAGTATGGCCACCTATCGTTGGCGCATCACCCAAAAGATGAGCAGACTAGAAAAGTTGATGAAACTCCAAATGCACCTGGAACATTATAGCTGACTCCTGCACGAGCTGGTTAGGTTATGGACGCCATAGCCGAACAGGACAGGAAAGAAAAGGAGGAGAATAAGAAAAAGAAACAAGAAAAGGAGGACATGAATAAACAATTTTACTTTACCTCATGATGCTTGCTGTTTGTCAGATCAAACCTGAGGTGAGGACACCTCCACAACTAGACCCAGTAAGACATCCACAGCCACATCCACAACAATCACAAGTTCATCCACGGTTGTGGTATATAGGAAGAAGAGAAGAATAGGCTTTCACTATTCCTCAAACGGAAGATTGGTATAGAGAAGCAACTCAAGTTTGCTGCACTGTTCCAGATACAAACTTGCTGCAAGCTTGCAAAAATAAGCATACGCAAGCTTGCAAAAAGTTTGGTTTAGGTATGCACTCCCAAGAACAACGGTGGATTGGGACAATGACTGCAGCCGTCGTTGTGTGTGAGGGGCTAGACCTCGGAGTTGCCAGCATTAGTCAGGTGTATTTGGAGTTCAAAATACAAAACAGCCCTTCTCAGGACTAACCAGATCTTTAGAAAAGAGACTGTTAAAAATGACAATTGGTATATAAATGAGAAGTGCAATTATAAACAGAACTTTTTTGTGATGTAGTAGTCTCTGTATGTGTGTGTGTGATTTTGCTTCTACGTATTCGTGTGTCGAGTAGATTGTATGGTGTTTGATAGTATACGTGTGATTTGTTGTCTCTTTCACTTCTGTGTGGATAGTAGATTGTGTGGTTTGTTTTACCTCAATTCGGTGTGAATAGTAGATGATATGTGAGTTTTGATAGTATATGTGTGGTTTGTGTTACCTCACTTCTGTGTGGATAGTAGATTGTGTGGTTTGTTTAACCTCGATTCTGTGTGGATAGTAGATGATATGTGATTTTCGATAGTATATATGTGGGTTGTTTTACCTCACTTCTGTGTGGATATTAGATTGTGTTTATTTAACATGACTTCTGTGTGAATAGCAGATTGTGTGGGTTGTTTTCCCTACATTCTGTGCGGATAGAAGATTGTATGGGTTTTGATAGTAAATGTGTAGTTTGTTGTACCTCACTTCTGTGTCTATAGTAGATTGTGTGGTTTGTTTTTTATGTTTTCCAATTTCATTGTTTTTGTCATTTGTTTTTCTGTAGTGTAGTCATATCATTATTGATGGTGTAAAGCGCTTAGAGCTTTTAAAGGTTAGGCGCTATACAAAGTCCTCATTATTATTATTATTATTATTATTATTATTATTATTATTTTGCCTCACTTCTTTGTAGATAGATCATGTACAATTTTTGATAGTATATGTATGGTTTGTTTTCCCTCCCTTCTGTGTGGATAGTAGATTGTATGGGTTTTGATAGTATAAGTGTGGTTTGTTTTTTTCCTTCCCATCTGTGTGGATGGTAGATTATATGTGAAGTGATTTTAAGAGGTGTTTTCCTTCATGTCCGTGCTTGAGAGACTTGTACTAAATCGTCCATCATTCGTGCCATTCAACTTTGAATACATATACATCAAGATGGCCATAACGTTATTTAACGAACTCAGACACAGTTGGTTCTGGTTAAAGGATGTGACTGATGTAGTGGAAAAGCTTGACAAATCGAAATATACTTAGCCTAGACTTTGTGAACAGTCTCAAAGTGGCGAGAAATCTCCTAAAAGGTATGCTAGAGCATTAAGTGGGAACGTTAAGAAAATGTATTACACCAAAATATGTGAGAGTGCGAAGTTTAAAGGAGGCACTTGTCAATGTCTTCCAAGTCAGGTACTTTCAGGAAGATGTGTTGTTTTGGACAGAGTTGTCTTTTGTAAAGTGGGGGTTAGACAAGATAAAAGAAGCTGAAGACAAGATCAGAAGTGTACTGAAAAAGGAGGTAAAGAAGATAAAATATACAAAGGGTAATGAAAGAAAGAATGAAGAAAACAAAAAGAAGAAAGAAGATTTGAGAAACTAAATATACCATCTGGATAAATGTTCAGGAAAAGCTTAGAGTCATGGGACATCCTGATTGGATTCTGAGGATGAAAAGAAAAAGAAGAAAAAAGGAATCATTGGAAAAATCAAGAGGTGGTGGAACAATGGGAGAAAATAGAAGAAGAATCCAAAGGCTCTTTTCAAAGTCACTCATAGGTCTCGAAAAGATTTGCTTTTGTTGCCTCAACCCACAAACTAATATGAAACCTTTCTTCCTGTATATGTATGTATATATGTATATATATACATATGTGTGTGTGTGTGTGTGTGTGTGTGTGTGCATGCATGCATGCATGTGTATGTAT